>CAEGAE010058526.1:0-115966 GCA_903067095.1 Girardinus metallicus
TATTCATCTTCAGTCAGTTTAATAGAGGAACTCTCACCTTGCACAGCCATTTATAGCGTTTGTGTTCATGTTAGCGAGGGATTTGACTATGAGGGGCCGTTTAGGACAAAAACTATGTTTTGTCTCTCACTCACTACTAAAAACTCACACACACACACAAAATATAAAAATTGCACATATATACTATTAAAATGTCACACTTTTTTTCTCACACGCATACATAAAAGACTAAGATTGCACATATAAACTAATAAAATATAGACTCACCTTTTGTATGCGTGAGAAGGACTCAATGTTTGTATGTGAGAGTGATGTCACGGAAGAGGCGGGGCATCATTTGGAGATCAGATCTCGCATGCGTTGATACGACAATGACGTCAGCTTCATGCTGGATGCTGGAGCTCCACGGTGTAAGCGTTTAGCTCAAGGCTAATCCAATTTATGAACGCTAATTTCGGCCAGCCGTTCTCTACCACTCCTTCCTCAAGCGCTCGGCGGTTCTCTTAGGGCTCTACTCCGGCGTTAGAGTTGGAGTAAGCGGCGTTAGAGCCGGCTCTAATGCCTTACTCCGGCGTTAGCTCCGGCGTTAGCTCCGCTTCCTCCTCAATCGCTCGGAGGTTCACTTATGGCTCTGACGCGGCGTTTAGCTCAAGGTAGATCCGATTTATGAACGCTAATTTCGGCCAGCCGTTCTCTACTGCTCCCTCCTCGGAGGTTCACTTAGGCCTTATTCCGGTTCTAAGGCCGATTACTCCGGCTCTAACGCCGGTGCTAAGGCTGCTAACTCCGGTGCTAAGGCTGCTAACTCCGGCTCTAACGCTGTCTATAACGCCGGTTCTAAGGCCGCTTACTCCAGCTCTAACGCCGGAGTAGAACCCTAAGTGAACCTCCGAGCGCTTGAAGAGGGAGCGGTAGAGAACGGCTGGCCGAAATTAGCGTTCATAAATCGGATTAATCTTGAGCTAAACGCCGCTTACACCAACTTGAAGCTAATATCACTGTGGTATCAACGCATGCGCGATCTGATCTCCAAATGATGCCCCGCCTCTTCCGTGACAACTCATACATACAAAAGGTGAGTCTATATTTTATTAGTTTATATGTGCAATCTTAGTCTTTTATGTATGCGTGTGAGAAAAAAATATTGTATGCTTGTGTGATATTTTAGTAATGTGTATGCACAATTTTTGTATTTTGTGTGTGCGTGTGAGAAAAACTGCATATGTGTGTGACATTTAATAGTATATATGTGCAATTTTAATATTTTGTGTGTGTGTGTTTTTAGTAGTCTGTGAGAGACAAAACATAGTTTTTGTCCTAAACAGCCCCTCGTATTTGACATCTGCATTCGTCACACACAGAAACATCTACCAGCTTTGTAACGTCATGATGCGCTTTGCCACCATTTGTTGCGACCGGGATGATATGAAATTTATTTTCCGGTATTTTCAGTAAAGCTACGCATCTAAAGCACAGCCGCCCGCCGTGTCCCGTCTATCCGTTTATCTGTATAAATAATCCCGCTGTGCTCGTCTCCACCGTTCGCTCCAAACCAGCAGCTCCGGGAGGAGAAAAGCTGTAAGGCATCGCTGCCATCATTTTAAGATGCTTATTGATCCCCCGGAAAAAGACAAAAACCCGGACGTTATCATGCCTCAATAAAATCTTCCCAGGCCAAACTTGAAAACTGGACGTTATGCTGCTAACACTTAGCTTTCGTCAACAACTCAGGCGGCAGTGAGAACGCAAATAAAGTCCAGGCCAGAACACGGCGCGCTAAATAATAAAACATAATATAACGAGGCTTCGAGGCAGGTCAGTTTTCCTCGAGGAATATTAATAATTGAGGTACTCGAATCACTCGAGGAATCGTTTCAGCCCTAAACAAGATTATTTCATACTTGTAATGTTGTAATTGCCAAGCAACTGTATTTTCAAAGATAGTACAAGACAACACTCAGCCAGCAGGAAATAACAGGAAATTAATGTTTGAGCCACGTTATGCATTGAAATGGGCGTGCATGTGTTGTTGATCAAAAGCTGAGATTGAAAAAGAGAAAAGAAGGGAGTTAACTGCGCTATTAATACAATACAGTTTTAAAAAAGCGTGCAGGTATTTTTTTTTCTTTTACCATGCCGTACTTTTGTAGTTTTAATTTAAATCTGAATCATCAGGTGGATGAGTTGACTGCAGTAATTAGTGTCCATCGGCAGGAGCTTGCTTAAGGTTTTATTAAGCCTAATTTGTTACATCAGGCTTCACTTAACGGACGAGGAGAATAAACAAATTGTGTAGTGCAAGGTTTTTTAGTGAAATCATATACAAATAAACGAAAGCGTAAAATTTAGCATTTTTATATAAAAAAAATCTCTTAAAATCTTTGACTACTAAACAACATAAAACACCACTGGTGCAAAATACAGGTATGAAAATGAACACCTGTGTATGAAATGGGGGATATGGATTTGTGGAGGCATGAATTAGCAAAGATATGGATTGACTAAGCACTTTGTATTGCCTTGTTGCTGAAAATGTGCTATATAAATAAAATTACCTTTACCTTTACCTAAGTGAGATTTAAAATTATGTCAAAATGTATCTAACAATTGCAATTCCGGTGAACATGGAGAGGGGGCAAATGTGGTGTACTGCAAAGAAAAACCTCCAAAAAGAAGCCATGTATAATCTCTATAATGATACAGAGCTCTAATTAAAGTGAAACTAATGTAGTCAAGCTAATAAAAGACTGGCTGTTTTATAAAGAACAGTTTTAACTTGGACTACATGAACACTAGAAATGAACAAACATGAGGAAATACCGACATTTCAAGACTGGCAGAACACAAATGAATTAAGTTCACAGTTTGCTTAGACAGCTTGTCAAAATTTAATTCCTTTAGTGCTCCACATGATTGTAGTCTGCCTCAGTTAACCTCAGTTAAGCCAACAATGACAGGCAACACCAGTCAGCCGTTAGCAGGCATGGTAACAGCTAATTACTGCAATTAGGAGCAACACTAACTCTGCTGGGAAAAACTATGAACATCATTTATCTTACTTCAGAGGATTAGCTGAGCCCTTTTAGTTCATTGGACACCAAAGCAACAATAGGAATAAGCAGACATTCAGCACTTACTTAAACGAAGCCATTCAAAATGTCCGTTTTACCTTTTCGTCGGCCATCCAGTCCATAATGTAACGCATCTCCTGAAACAATCTCTGTAGGTCTCGATGGGAGTTCAGACGCTCCCTACGGGCAGCCAGAAGTTCCTTGAGGTATTCCCAAAGTCGAAGGACGTTATCCCGTCGTGCCAGTATGCGACGCACATCATGATATTTCTCCGCATCCAGTTCTTTGGCAACAGCCTCCACGGCAGCAACCCGCTCCCAGTATGCACCAATGTCTGTCTCAATTGCTTCGTGTTTACGGGTGGCAGCTTCTACTGCTCCCAAATCAGTTCCAAAATTATCCTTGCAACAAAAAAAGAAGACTGTATAAGAATCCAGCTAATTTTATAGTTTTAAACAAATAGGAGTTTTCATCAGGTTTAAGAAGAAAAGGTAAATTTTTCTACCTGAGACACTAATCTCTGGTTCTCACTCAGCCACGTCTCCCTCATTGCTGCTTTTCTGTCAAAGCGAGCCGCCAACATCTCCAGTTTTTCTTGGCGAATCAACTCGTTTCTTAGTGCAAGCTCACGCTCATGTTCAGCCTTTTCCAGTCGTTCCCAAGCCTACCAAACAGATGGATGCACAAGATGCCCGAATTATGCACCAGACATGACACAAAAGTTTTACAAAGAATAACATTTTTTAAGAATTAGAAGATATTCCCATTTTATTATTTGCTACATTTTTATATCACTTTCAGGTACTGAAATGTGTACAGTGCCAGGCACATTTATTAGCTCTGGTAAAAAGATGCATTAAAAACCTAGAATAAATGCATGTTTATTTCAGAATGGGTACAGTTAAGGTATCTCTAGCAATTCATTTAAAATAAAACATCACTGAGTGCTGCGCCTCGCAGCGTTGGCTGGTGCAGCAGGTGTGGGCTATTTGATAGAAAACAATGGGGGCGATTTTCATCACCCGCATCTGATGTTGTCAATGTGCGTTGCTTTCACATGCTGTCCTGCTGGTAAAATGATTTGGCTAAGAGATTTCTCTATTTTTTAGCTGGAAATTACACAACTAATTTCAGGTGTTTTACATATTCTTTTACAGGGCTGCTGTTGAATATATCTGGTATTGTATTTAAAACAAGCCCTACCTTATTTATGTCAGAGATGAGTTTGCCTTCTTTTGGCATGTAAACTTTCTGATTATTTGCTCTCATTTTGCTTTGGATGGTAAAGAGAAGGACCTCCAGGTTCCCCTTTTCTGTAAATCTGTGGAGACAAAACATAGTTTGGATTTTATAAAAATATATATATATATATTTCACCATTTACAAGTTTCCATCAGGCAAACTAATACTCACTTAGGGGGTTTCTCCACAGTCCGGTAGGAGTTGAAGGCCTGAAGCTGGTTCTGAACAGCATTCAGAGAGTTAGCCAGCTGCCGATCATTAAGCGTCAGTATGGTCTGCTCAATCCATTGCAGCAGCTCTGATGCCAGGGTCTCGTACTTCTCTATCAGTTGGTCAGCCTCAATGGCGTAGTCGAGTACCTGCAGCCAAAACAATTAGTGACTCCACATAAATGGGACATATTTATACATCCGTCATGCTCTGCCTAATATATCCAAGCATGTCTCTGATTTTTTGAAGTGGAAATCTGTAGAGCATCTATGTGCTGTCAGCATCTCCTCTTGAGTAGATAATTATCTTTACACTCCTTCAGTGCTTGGTAATCAAGAACCACAAGGGAGCTAATAGGTCGGAGGCAAGCAAAAACAAAGAGGACTTCTTCTATCCAAAAATAACTCAAACCCCAAAACCTTTCATAGCTATTTATACTTAAAAGTTCTTGCTTTTAAATTACAAAGACACTTAGCCAAAAGTCTTAAATCAGACACACACACACACACACACAGAGCTAACCTTTCCAATTCGTTTTCCCTCCACTGCCAGAGCTTTCATCTTAGAGAAGTAATGATAATAGGTCGCCACATACGTGATGATTGACTTCTCATCTGGCTGATCAACATTGACATCTGGAAGAGAGGAAAAAAAAGAAAGTTAAAGTACTGTGCTCCAAATATCACTTGATCATAAAACAAGAACAAGAAGTGTTCAGCTCTATCCATCTTTTGATTCTGTTATTTAAAGTCCTTTTAATTCTTTAAACAGCCTTTTGTGATGGTATTAAAGTTGACAATTAGTGTTGCCCAAGAAAATCCAATTGACTTCATTAAACTTGCAACTTAAATGAAATTATTTTAGAGAAAAGCTGAATGCCTCAGTGAAGCCAACAGCCACCTACCCTCTGGGTCCAATAGTTTAGTGAGGCCCATTTCCTTCTCAGCCACATTAAAAGCATTCTGGAGATTGTAGTGAGCATTGGACCTTTTCAGGTTGTCGAACTCAATCAAGTCAGGCCTACAGACAATGGGAAACAGACGTTTTAATAGGAGCAGGATGCAGATAAGAAGAAATGACAAAACATTCGGGTCATCAGGTATAAAAAAAAAAAATCAGTTTTGCGAAAGTCATATGTAAAAATGCTTTTCATGCATAGCCCTAAAAACATCTGACATTCTTTTCTTTAATGAACACTTTCTTATTTTAGGAGTATTTGGATTTTAGAGCAGCATAAATATGTCAGAAGCAAGTTTATTACAAATGAACCTCCACTAAATGCAATTATAAAATGATGTAATGGAAATATTTTTAAACTAAAATTAACATGAATTACACAGAGAGCATTGTGAAAGGTAAAAACTGCACCTTGATAGCTGTGTCATGATTTAGTGAAACAGTAAATACAGTGAAATAATTGAACACCTAAGTAAATAAGAAACGCCTTCATTGTATGCATTGATTAATTCATCAATAATCTCTGTTGTGAGTCACAAGTTAAGGATTAATCTTTGGTCTTTTTTCTTTATACTATAGAAACCCTTCAACCAGCAGGGTGCACAACTGAGTTACCAAGAATGGTTCTAAAAAAACATAGGTGGGTTATGACTGTGATGTAGGTCATCTTACTCCCTATTTTATTCTATCTTTCAAGTCCTACTGCAGAATGGAAGAATACTGAAATAGAAAATGTGGTAAGAAACTCCTTTGACTGCTTTACTTTCCTGAACACAAAAGTACAAGAATATTGAATGTCTATTGTATTTGTAGGAGGATAATCTGAAATAACACCCAGCAAAAAAAATATATATATTTAAAGAATAGACCGATTAGATTCTTCAGCAAAACAAGCCAAACAGGGACCACAGGTCAGTGAGTCACTGACCTGTGTTTGTGCACGATGGCATTGAACGCCAGGCCATCTCTCCAGCTGGTAGTGAAGTTGTGGATGTTGACATTAGGATATCTGTAGGGGTCAGATTAAAAAGCATTAATCATTAGCTCAACACGACAGAATACCATACTGACATTTTATGTAAAAAAAAAAATGCTAATAGTAAAAATATTCAGCACACAAGTAAATTTTTATTACTTAGAATAGCAACAAAAAGTTAATTTATTCCAGTAATTAAATTCAAAAGGTGAAACTTATGTAGATTCATTACAAACAATAGAATGGAAATGTCCTTTTTTTTTATCCCTTACTAGGGAAATTCAGGTGTATTACAAGAAAAGTGACAGGCAAATGGAGACATGGAGATGTATTGGTACATATAGATGGTAATAAAAAAGAATAAAAAAAAACTGTAAAACAATATAATGTGAGTACCTTAAGCATACTCAGGCTCTAAGAAATGTGTAATTTAGTAAGATCATTTAAAATATACAAACTATGCTATATAATAGTGCAAAATAAGAAAATAAACTAATAGGAGGGTTGGAAACAACGTTTTGGTATTCCTGGGAGCAGTGATGGTTATAGTTACTGGGAGGAAGGAGCTATGATGATGCTTTTTGTGCAGCTAGGACGCAGGTGTATGTTGCCAAAAGAGCTCGCAAGATGTGCAACAGCTTCATGAATGAGGTGAGTGACATTATCCAAAGGTGATGAGTTTTTGCCAGATTTTTTCTGTCTACAACAGAGCTGGCCTTCCTGATGATTCACGATTTTATTGACGACTTATTTCAAGTGTTCAGTTCTTTTAATTTTTACAAGTATAGTCTACTTTCAATGAAAACCCTTAAAAAGTAATCACAAGCCATATGGCAATACGGTAATCAATCTACGGCTCTGCCAAGGTGCTAAGGAAGGAAAACAAACCCAGCAGACCACACCAGATCACATGGCCTCCCAAATCATCATCAACTGCACATACTTCACACATCTTAAATACTGAGTAGGACCACTGAACAAAAGTCCAGTCCTTTACCTCAGGTAAGACACTTCTAATGTCTCTTCTCTGGAGTAGTTTAACACAAAGCATGTGACGGTCATAACCAAGTATAAATCGGTGTGTGGTGGCTCCAGGCTCTGATTTCAGCCACAGTTCAAACATTATCAATCTTCCCCAAACTGCAGACTGGGTTTTGTTTCACAATCCTCTCAAAGCTGCAGTTATTGCTGCTCCAACTTTCACTCCTACCCTTTCTCCCTCCACTTTACTTTCCATTTGGATCCTTGGATACGGCACTCTGAACCGCTAACTTCCTTGGCTATGACCTTTTGCACCTTCCCTGTTTGAGGAAGATGTCAGCGACTGCTGGATAACTGTCGAGTCAGCAGATTTGCACATGATTGTGTAGGTCATAACACAGTCATTACATAAAATTTAGTGTTTATGATTTCATTGTTAGTCTTGCATAACACTCAATGTGAGAGAAATGCATAGATAAGCCGAAAGCAAGAATCGACAAATTTAACTTTATAGAAACAGTGTTTCACTTTATGAGATTAATTACTGAAATAATTTAGCCTTATCTAGCCTACGGCGGTGTGAGTGTGTGTGTGTGTAAATATATATAAAACACTTCCAGACATATGCCGTCAGTTTCTTACCCTGCTGTTTTCATTTGGCACCAAAGCAGAAGGGCATCTTTGGCTGACTTTTTCTCTTTGTTGTCTTCCGTTTCCACACTGATGTCTTGGATCTGTCATTTAATCAAGATAGCAAAGTGTTTATAAATTACAATTTCTAGATTTAGCAGCATAATTTATAGTAATTACATTGGTATGCAATAACACCCTTTAGAGAGTGAGAAAACAAAAAGTCATGACGGAGAGCTCATAACTAAAACATAATTATTAGAAAACCACAGTGAAGCGCCATCTAATAATCACGTTTTACAAGCTTCAAAGAGGAAGTGCAAGTTTGCATAAGGACAACATTACAATATAAACAATCACTTCATATTACCTGAAAGCGGAGGATTATAGTCCATATGAGGCCTAAGGTGAGACGGTGATTTCCATCCACTATGTCATGGGATCCCATGTTTTCTAGATGGACCTTTTGCTCCTTGAGAAACTGCAGAGCTTTGTCAACGTTCTCGAGGCAGTGGATACGCATGCGGCCCTTAGTGGGTTTTGGCTATGAGGGGGAAAAAACAAAAACAAAAAAAACCAAGATGCACCCATTTGAATGTTGTTGAATAAAAAAAAATTAAGAACAAATGAAATAGAAAGGAGAAGCTGACAGGAACTTAATGGCGAGAACAAATAGAAACTGGAGCACAAGCAAGTCCATGCAATAAAACAAACGGGTCTAAAGAAAAGTGGTTACTTCTATGTACTGACCAGCTGTTCTCCTGAGAGGACTTCCAGAAGGCGGATTAACATGCGGCCATCCCGCAGATCTGTGTACAAGTCACCAATGCGACAAGTAACTCGACCCAAGTGAGAGTTTACCCATTTGGTGAATGTTTTCTTCTGCACGGCTTCACGCTCATCTGTAAAAAATAACAGATAAACAAGAGTGAGCTCGCATTGCCTTAGCTTTGACGTGTACTCAGCCTAAAAACCTCAAATATGTCCCATCAGTGTGGAGTGTTTCACAAGTCTATATGCTCCAAATGCACTCCTCTGAACAGTCGTATTTACATGAGGCTTTAGTCAATAAATATTCACAGAAAACCCTTTTTTTTTTTTTCCTGTAGCCGACAGAGCAGAGCGAACACCAGCAGTTTAAGTCATAAGAATTTAAGGCCTTGCCTTGTGTACTCCCATTTTACAGACACTATTAATCCAGGGAAGGTTTTCTAATCTTAAAGGAATGATTCAGGCTTTTTGAAGTTCTGCTAAAAGATTACAGGCAGTCAACATTTTACCTGCAGTAGATAACTTTCTTGGTGTCTTTATTTAGTATAAATCCAGATTAGTTGGTGGTAGTCATAGTCAGGGTAGTCATGGCACAGTTAATGAAAATTGACATTTTCCTAAACTTAAAACTGCCTTAATGTTTACATTGGGAAATGATTTCCAGAGATGGGAAATCAAAATTATTATAGTGTTCTAAAAAAATGTTGTTACACAATTTTTCACACAGCTTTAATTTCACATCACGGAGCTACATGGGCCACAATGCAGTGTTCTTTTGTACATGTTTCACAAAGGATCACCACTGGTGGCACACAGACTCCCACCTCCATTTCCTGTGTAATTAATCATCGGCCTCTGTGTAAATAACCACCCAATGCAAACGTGACAGTGGTTTAAAGGTTCATAAAATAGTGTCAGCATAAACCACAGTGACCTTTTTTAGATTAGAGGGTTTTTAAGGCAGTAAGAGTCTGCTTTGGTCTTGGCTCCAACTGGACTAGCTGTTAGCTTCCCTCTGGGAACAACTAATCTAGATTTATACTGAATTATGACACCAAGAGTTTTCTACTGCAGGAAAGATATTAGCTGCTTCTAATCTTAACAGAATTATACTTCAAAGATTCTGAATGATCCCTTAAAGATCAATCAATCAAATTTTATCTAAATAGCACTTAACAAGAGCACCAAAGTGCTTTCCTTATAGATCAAGATGTACTGATGCCATCTGCTCAACTGTAAATTAAAATATCTAGAACGACTAAGCTTCAGAAGAGTAAACACAGCACAAATATTTAGCTGTATGCATATTGCAGGTAGAGCATAAAGAGAAACGCTATACAGGTCTAACCCAGACATGGACTACAGGCATATGGACTGCAGAAGTAAGAGGCTAATCCTGCTCCACCAACCACCCAGGTGACCCAATTTCTAAAACATAAGGTCTCCCTCACTTTGGAAAACACAATTCCCAGTATATAATCAGATTATAAAGCCAAGCTGAAGCAAAAAAAAAAAAAAAGAATTAAAAAAAAGCATGTAGCACAACATTAAATAAATCTTAGGATAATTTTGTCTTATTTAATAAGACTAAATAAAAAGCCATGATGACATTCATTTATTAGCAGCAGTTTGTTAAGTGACCAAGATGTCCACTGAGTTATTTGTTTGCACAACTTACTGAACTTACTATAAAAAGGGAAAATAAAAATCATTTTAGAAAACACTGCAGTTCAGTAGAGGTCTGACTTAGTTACATTGGATAACTAAATGTACAATTCGTTTGAGAGCACTTTGAAGAGAATGCACTCAGGTACCTAAAGAGAGTTTATTGCGGTAATGAACATCAATTACTATCAGGTAGGGGGAAAAAAGGAAGAAGAAGAAAAAAGAGATTGTGAAATATAAGCCCTTTAGGGTGGAGTAGCCCCGTGGTTCATAATATTTGTTCTGGTGCAACCTAAAGACATTTTTGTTGTTTTCTTCTTCTAAAATTAGCTGCTCTTTCTGACAGGAGACAGACGCACTGCTGTCCCAAGAAAGTGATAAAGTGCAGCTCATTTAAAGCCTCAACTTAAACTCCATACAACAAAGGCTTCCTGTTCAATCTGAAAAAGTTTGATAGAATCTGACAGAAGAAATGAAAAACTCCCCAAACCCAGGTTCATAAAACCTGTACAGTCTAAAGAGTAGAAACTGATATTGCAATCAAGAGGATCTCCTTCCAAAATTCCAAGAAAATTGTATAAATATAGTTATAAAAACTTTGAAACATTGGACTTAAAAAAAACAGAATCAGATTGTTTTTAAAAATGTAGACAAAAGCAACGACTGAATTTGTTATAATCATGTCCTACAGCTCTTCCATCTTATTGCCTTCTTGCCTGGCTGCCATTTTCTTGGTTAATTTGGAGTCACATTTCCATTTTCTACTTCTCAAATCTAGAACTTATAGTTCAAGTTTACGGTGTATAGAAATAACGATTTCTCAAAAACACGACAGACTGCTGGATGAATGACTTATCTAGCAGCCAACCACCGGCCTTAAAAAGTTTTCTGGGGGAAACCTTGAAACGTGTATGAGCTAGAGTACTTCAGCTTTCTGTCACTAAAAAAAATAACACACTGCTGGCTAAGTTGAGCTTAATGTAATAATAATAATTAAAAGAAAAATCAGGTGATGAGCTATGACTAAGACTAAGTCAGTGTAAGAAACACCCTGATTACCTGAAGAATTTATTTTAAGGAATCTTAATACTTTTTTCACAAAATTTTATGCAAAAGGTGTGTCATTTCTATAATCTAATGTAAAAGCATGTTGTATCAAAATACAGAGTATAAGACTCCTGCTGTACTTTCATGCTGTTCATGGCAGCAGAAACATTGCACATTTTGTGCAACGTTGACTCTTTGCATAGTGCAATTTTGTGTGTTGGTGTTTTGAGGCCGTCTTCTATTTAAGGTGTTAGGCGTCAGTATAGTTTTACAGAACAGCCTCAATAAACCTTTTTTCTTGGTCTAGTGACACAAATGCCACAAAAACCTATTACTCCATTACTAAGGGCTTACTAATAAGCTTAGACCTGTTTAATGAACCTGCAGATTTATGTGGATTTGACAGGTGGACTAAAGCAGAGAAGTCAACATTCCTTCTGTGGCTTAGTCATGTTATGACAGCACCCAGGAGCGAGAAAGATGCTGTCAGGAAATGGAGGGGCCTCCTCAGAATAACTGCTATCAAAAATTTGGCACTGTACTTTCCACTCTGAACGAAAGCACAAACAAAAATAATCACATAAAAATAAACAGTTTTTTTTTTTTTTTTTTTTTTACATTCATGGACTGATGGGTTTTACATGCACAAGAGGATTATGCTGAATATTACATTTGCAAATCAATGCCTAAATTGTGCATTACGTTCTGCAAAAAATACTAACGCTCAGGTTCAGCAACAGGAAGTTTGGTGGTAAACTGTGTCATTTTTAGTCACTGAAGAGTAGCAGTGACATGATGGCAGGCGAAAAAAAAGAAAAAAAAAGAAAAAGCAAGCAGGTCTCTGCTATGATGTCAACTGTCTCCAACGTCATATAAAATACTTGTGGAGCCTGCCAAAATAACTGCAAATTACAGTTGCAAAACTACAACAGATGACAAGACGGCTGATGGGCAAAATATAGTCTTTCAAACACACTCCCACTAAATGCAGGATAGCATTGCTTGCACTTTGACAAAACAGAAATTCCTATTAAAAACAAACACAGTTTGAAACAATCTCAAGTTTCTAATCTGAAGCTAAACCAGCATGATTTTCCCCTGATAAAATACATTTGAATACGTAACAGTTTCTCAAAGCCTTAGGGATTTTTTTAAATTTTCCTACAGAAATGAGCACACTATCAGAATGTTTGTTTTTTTTAAAAAAAATCCTCTTTATCCTTTGTGTGTGCAAGCTAAAAAGAAAAAACACCAAGTGACTTGAATTTGCAGCACCGTGTTTTTTTCCTATTGTTTACTAATGACAGATGAGAAACTAGTAGTTAGAGGCATCATTAAAAGTTTCAAGCACATTTGGGCTTGTCCAGCCACTTTGAAACCGTTTGTAGATGGTGGTAAGCGCTAAGTATATGTCAGAGCAAGACTAAAATGAGGGCCTGTCCCAGCCAGTGCGCTCTTTAACAATTCAAGTTACCGGAATTGAGCTCTTGTTTTCCTTTTTTTTTTGTTCTTTTTTTTTTTTTTACACTCAAACAAACCTGAGTGCTGATGATAATGATTATCTGCAAGCGATCTTAGCATATAAAATGCTGGACCTAATCCTGTTTGTGTGGCTCATACTTTACTGGGATCATGTTTAGTGATAACATGCAGATGAATACAACACTAACACAGACTTAGTGAGGCAGGGCTTACAAATGTTTATATGAAAAATCACATGATACAGTTGCTTCATTTTCAAGTCCCAGGAGCATGCTTTTCTGATAACCTCTTCACTGTTTAACCTTGACCTATGAATCTTACAAGTATTACCATGGCACTTAACTGAAGAAATAAACTACTATTTTGCTTTTTTGTGGTACACTTTGAAAACATTTTTCACATCCTTTCAAACAACAAAAAAAATACCAGATATATAATTTCTTCATGTTTTTTTAAGCTGATCGGTTAAACTACCATGTCTAGCAAGTAACAAAAGCCAAAGACACAATTTAAAACTTATTCTTAGCCAAAAAAGTTTTAAATAAATAAAACAACCAATCAGGGCCAGGAGGAATGTCTTCATTGTTTAACACAACAATAAATAACAAGTAGTGACCTTCCCAAGACGCGCCGCGTCTGGCAATGAATGACTGCCGGAAAAGACTCCAGCCGCTTCGCAGCCCCAACCAGGATTAATAAGGTGGAAAAAATGAGTGACTGATTCCGAGATCTGCATCTAGTGGCGGAAGTACACACCAAAAGTCTCAACATTTGTTTTTTCTAGTACTGTGCAGGATTTCTGGTGATGTGACACTTGTCATAGATCAACTTTGCTCAAGAGAACGCACTAAATCACAATGTTAATGAGTTTGTCACAGACCAGAGACTAAAGCAACATATTTGGAAAAAATTGGACTAGTGATAATGTCATCGGTGGATATGCTAACTAGTCTGAGCATTCATGACAAACTATGCTATAGAGGAGATGTTGTAAAGAACAAGTATGAGAGAGGTTGTGAGAAGCGTATATTCAAGCATGACTGACAGCGCTAAGACCCACCTCCTGGTTGTGATCAGTTGTTTCCAGTTAGCACTGGGAGAGAGCTGAGAGGCTTGATTTTTTCCCATCTCATGTCATATTAGCAAGATATAGTTTTAAGATGTAAAAAATATATTTTAATACAAATTACATACTGCAATTTTGGCAATGAAACCAATTAGTTGTAGTTTTTAAATGACAAAAGATAAATAGTCAAAATAACAGGAAACATGCAAAAAGCTGGTCAGTAAGAAGCGTTTGTTTGCTGTTATGACTCTAAAGGTTTATTCCACTGGTTACAAGTATTACTTAAACAAATGCATACATAATTTTATGATCTGTTGAGCGATGCCAGTCTCATTTCTTGTTAAACATTTTGGTTGAAGAGATTTTAAAATCAGACTCTTTCAGGAGTATTAATAGTTTTGGGCTTTTCAATAGTTGATGAACGCTTTAGTCGGTAGAAACTAAGGTAGATTTTGATAGGAATGTTAGATATTTAAAACTTGACTACCTCTAAAGGCACATGTCACCAGCAGAAACTTTTATCTGTGCTGCTGTATACATAACAGGCAGTGTTCCAGAACAAGATTCCAGTCCTGGTACAAGACAGAAAGTCCGATCACTGATTAAATCCTGTTTGTCACATCACAGAGATGGTGGCCTAATACACAGAGGTCACAATTCAAGGCTAGAAAAGAAAAGAAGACGTCCTTGTTTATTAACAGTAGCTCATTTATAACTATGAAATAGATGTAGCTAAGCATGATAAAACAGCTGGACCTACGTCCTAATTTTACCTTTTGTTCCTATAAATAAGAAACAAACACTGACCTGTTTCAAATGGCAAAAGTTCAAGTTAAACAAATTTTTTTGTTTGTTTATAATTAAAAAGCCTGTTTGACTTGTAGATCACCAATTTCTTCAGTGAACTTTGAAAACCTCCACTGTTGGATCTTTTGCACAACATAAAATAAGTGGCATTACAACTAGAGAGGATTGCACACAAGTTTTGCCATCGCATATATTTCAATAACCGTTCCCTTAATTGCCAGATACGCTTTGTAATCATCTCCCTCCTTGCAAAAATATGCAAAACTGCAAGAGAATCTCGCAGCGGCTTAAAACAGGTCTACCTTCAGCGCACAGGCTGGTAGTCACTAGGAGCTGCCAACAATTTCACCTTGCTTTATGTGCAGCCTTCGCCATGCGCAGTAATTCCTGGTTTTCTTTGTAGTGCCACTAAAATGACCTTGATTTTGTAAACTCCTAACATCCTGCCAGTTACTTAACCCGACCTTTCATTATGTGTGCCTTTGCTCACAATCTCTACAAAAGAAGGCGCAAACTGCTTCCATCAATTTGTCTGACTTTATGACCTTCTTAATGACATTCTCCACACAGAGAAAATTACTGAGCCAATCAGTTAAGTGCTCATCAGTAGAAGTCTGACTTTTTTCTTGTTTTCATCTTTGGGTTTAGTAATATAGATTTCCTAGATAGCAAAAACAGGAATAAGTTTTACATCAGGTGTGTAAAGACTACCCAATATGTGCTGGAATAAAATATTAAAAACATGCAAACACATGTGTTTGTATGTCACAGTGAATGACATGCAAAAGTTGGATTTATTGAGGCTTAGTTATAGAATATCAATACATTTGTTGGTCTATATCGACACAGGGTTTGGATCATTACCACGTCGGTGACCCATATAAAAAGACCAGTCTGTCTCATTTCAACAGCTGTATTAGAATGTTCTACTTATATTTGATGACAAAAATCCATCATGGTTGACACAAGGCTTCTGTCTGTTATGGGTATAAAATGTGTACAGAAGTTTTAAAAAGCCAGGATTAAAAACTGCAAAAATATTTTCAGCATAAATTTCCAATAACTAAAGGTTCCTTTCAGTAAGATGCCATACATAACATGGAGCACAAAGTAATGCAACACCAGCCTTCTTCACGTTTCTGCAGACTGCAGGCCAGCTGGCCCGCAGTGGTTACAAACCTTCGTCCAGCAGACTGTTGGATTGGGGACCAAAATGGAAGAAGGTCCATGCACCCTACCCTTACTAACAAGACAGACAACTTATGGTATTTTTAAATATTTTCAGTCAAAAAAAAGTGTGAAAACTAAAGTAGTGTAACCCACTACGGTTAGTTTTATAGAATTGTTACATTGAAGTTTGCAAAATTTGAGTGGCATCACTTTCCATGTAATAAGCACAGGTTTTGTTTGCTCAGGTGCGTTTAAAACTTATTTATGTGCAGCTGTTCAAGCTGCAATTGGCCTGGAGATGGTGAGGGAAATAAACAGAAAAAAGAAAAAAAAAATATTTTAGCCTTGGTAAAATAGGTTAAAATAGGTTGGGTTAGAGTCATCCAGCTGGGAAGGCAAGATATCCCCACCAACAATATGCCAACTAATGCGGCAATCTGCGGTGTGCACTTCTGCGAGGAGGCTTACACCAAAAGCGACCCGAATGAATACTAGATGGGATCCAGAAGAAACGACAAACGACTCTGAATCCCACTGCAGTACCACCATAACACAGCAGAGGCAGAGAGGGGAAGAACGACACCAATGGGGAGCAGAGACAACAACTAAACCAGAGACCCAGCTTTCACCTGGAAAAAGGTCAGTGGAGAGAATTATTAAATTTTCCAGAGGTATGAATATTTCTGAGCCTAATTGTATGTATGCTAAATTATTTATCTATCTTATCTTGGTAGATATATTCCCATAAAAAGATCTAAATATCTATAAATGTAGATAAATTTCCTAAATTCTCTTAGCAGTTAGCACTGCAATTAGCATTCCAGGTCTGTGAGCAATATCCAATATCCGCTCTTCTTCAATGTTTTTAGTTGCACAGTCCATAACGTTCTCCTCCATCTATATCAGCTAGGGGCGCTATTTTTAGGCAGAGCAGTAAGCAGGAGGTACTAATACCTTTTATTTTGAAAAAATACATTTCAGATCTGCTACGGTAAAGAGCTTCAACATGTGTTTAAAGTGAAAGATGCACTTTAAGGTTCCGCAATAAATTTGCCTTACAAAATAGTTACTGAAAACAAAAACAGCATGCACCCAGAATCACAGAATACATAAATAGTAATCAGTGAGAATGCATCACTGCATTCTCACTTATTAAGATCCTGCTCACATTTTTTGGTCGTTAACTACTTCTAATAACTTCAACTAATTGTGCTAATTCATATATCAAAAATGTTCCGCTTTTTATGGACATTATCGCTATGTCTTTTGCTAAACTTCACTATCTTACTTTTTGAAATATTTGTGCAAATTTCAGCCCCATTTAAATACATTGAAATTCTACAAAATTCCACAAAATTCTGCTAAAATCTTCTGTTTTTTCACAGCTTATTACTTCTGCCTATCTTATCTAAACTAACAAAATTCAAATGGATAAAGATATAAAGAAAATAGCTCCAACAGAACTATTACTACCATTGATACAGGTCTCACTGTTTTCAGTGACATGGAGTACAGACGCGTCACATGTATTTCTCTGTTGTGCTCTGTTTATATCTGTGTCAGCATTCTGCTTGCCTACTTTTCTGTATATGCCTTCTGCTTTTACTGTCTACAAAGGTCTTCTGCAAACTTTAATCAATTTTAGCAATTCATATATCAAAATGTTCTACTTCTTTTCCTACTTTGTGTCATTTCTTTTGCCGTTTTAGTTTTCAACTTTTTCAACTATTTCAGCTTTTATACCAATTTCTGCTCCTGCTAATTCTTGCTTTTTTGCTATGTTTTTCTTTTCAACTATTTCAGGTTTTATACTAATTTCTGCTTCTGCTAATATGTGCTATATCTTTGGCTAAATTTCACTCTTTATCAAAAGATTTCTACCATGTATGACTGTTGCTTTCTTCTGCTTTTTTTCCCTACTTCTTATGCTTTGTTCTGCTGTTTCTTGCATTTTCTGCAGCAATCATTCTGCAAATATGCATTCTCACAGCTGTTCTGCTAGGAACAACTTCTAGTTCATCTTACAATCTCTTTATCTTCGAAAATAAACTGATCATCTCTGGCTTGTATGCTGTGTGATAGTGTGGAGTAAACAAAGAACAATTAAGTAAGTGGGGTTTGAATAAAAGCAATATAAACGTGGACAGACCGTTTATCTTGAAGCAGAAGATAAATGATGTCAACAGTGCTATACTTATAACTTTCAAAATGTTTACATATTTACAAGTTCCCTTCAGCTGAAATACCTTAATTAGAAAAATAAACCAACCGTAAATAGTAGAAAGCTGTTTGTATGTATCTATTTATTTGAAAATACAAGACAACTCCAGAAATTTAGAAGTACATTTCTATGATAATACTAAACTGTTGGGAAATATGAGCAGACCTAAGTGAACAAAATGGCAGACACAGCTGTACATGTTTTGGCTTTTTTTTTTTCACCTCACTCTATAAAAGTAGAAGTGCCCTTCCCTCACTTATGACTTTAAAAGTAGGTCTGTGGTAAAACCGCTGCCTAAAACCTGCCACGTGTAACACGACTTTTTCTTACACTGTTAAAAGACCTTTAATGATGTGGCCGTAAAAACGTGTCCAACCTTTACAAGTTTGCTATAACAACGACAAGAGCTGTCAGAGAGAGTAAAATACATTCCTGTTTCAGAATAGTGTATTTTTCTCTTCACTGTCGCAGTCAACATGCCCTTCAATTACTTTTCCTCTGCCATCTGCAGCTGCAGGTGATAACAGGGGAGATGTGGGAGGAGGGGCCCACACCAAGGCCAATCCCATGAGAAATGAGACCGAAACAATCAGCACTCAACAACAACATCTGCAACACAAGAGTGTGAAATGCCAGTAGAAAAACATGTCCCCCAATGGCTCCAAATATGTGCCTTTTTGTTACCCTCCAAAGTGCAGACCTGTCAATAATAGAAAAACTGCACAAACAAAAAGCCATTGTGTGTGTGGGGGTGTGTGTGTATCCTAAACTCTCACCAGGGTAATGTGACTCAAGAGCAACAGCTCGAAGCCCTTGGAGTCAGAGTTTCAGTGTTATGACATTACATCTTTCATGAGGAGCTTCAAAATGTGAAACTTGAAATCCAACACTGATCTCATTACAGCTCAACATATAGGAGGATATTGCCTCTCGACGCTCCAGTCATTTCTTTTGTATTATTTAACTTAAAGCAAAGTTGTGTGAGTAATAATTGAAAATGATAAACACCCTGAAGCAGGGGAAAAAAAACAAAAAACTTTTTTGTCAAATAGTATGGTCTATTTCAACTAACACCATGCTGCTAGTGCCTGCTGTGTAACTATTCAGCTAAAGTCCACATCAACTGATTTGTAGAAAGAGCAGTGACCCTTTGGACTAGAACCCTGTTGTCTAACAAAACTCCCAATGTGTATTTATGTATGAAGCAACGCATAAAACAAACTTCACAGAACATTTAGTTTGGCACCAACATCTAAGGCTGACATATACTGAGGTAAACTGAACTTCTAAACATTGTTTGTTACACATTACAGAGAAAATGCTGAAAAAAGAAGGATAGTGTAAATAAATAAAGGAAATTAAAACAGTTCTCATTCATTTGTGAAATAGGACTACTGACGGAAGGGATATGACGTGAACGTTGATTCAGTGTTTTAATTCAAACGAGGAATGCAAGTAACCATTTGAAAAATATGTGTTGTGTGCCATATGATAACCATGAGTAATCAAGGTTATCAAGACTGTACAAGGTTTTTTATATATATATATATATATATAATGTGTCAAAATTACCAAAGCGCACCATTGCTACATCTTATATGCTATTGTGATTTCACTGGCTGAAATCACTGTAGTAAGGGTGAAGCTGACTCAGACTCAGAGCTGATGGCCAAAGAAATCTGAGAAGCTCCCAACATGATTGACAAATCAGACCATTTAGTTAGTTTTTAATCGGTCAATTTCACTTAGAGTCTGCCAAGACGGATGTTTAAGGTTATAGTTTTATTGGTAAAATCAATTTGAAAATGGTAACATCAGCGTTCAAAAACTGTGTTATGGCAATCATCAAAACTTGTTATTGCTAATTCAATCCATCAGTCTTTGACATTCTTATGTACCAGCTCAGTTTAATCTTACTTGTTGCTGCTAAGCTGGATTCTTTTTTATGTGTTTATAAAAGTGCTACTATCCTGCAGCCCTACTATCCTGCAGCCCTAGGGTGGTAGGCTGCAGGAAAATGTTGGCTGCAGGATAGTAGGACAATGTGACATTGGGATATTATTTTAGAAAAGTGCAATAACACATATAGTGACCATCCCAACATCCCCACCACTATATATAAGCTTTCCAAACCTGGGCATTAAGAGTTACAAAGTAAGTCCAGCAAAGCAGCAATTTATTAAAACACAGAGCTTTAACACATGGTATATGAAATATAATTGCCCGCCAATTATTCCTTTGTGGTAGCTATATTGCAGCCAGTGATATCGCAATAAGGACTGCATATCCTACGTATTGTGCAACTCTAATGTAGTTAGGAAACATAATACAAGTCAAATCAAAGTTATCTCTAAAAGTGAAAGAGCCAAGGATATTCAACTTAATGTGAGATAAAATTTCTCTTACATGAAAACAGATTTTATGTATTTAATAAAGCAAAACCTTTGGAGTTTCAACCATCTGAAATTATGGTGTAGTAGCAAACTCTGTGAGTTTGTATCTTCTTTATAACTCCCACAGACATCATGTTTTAACACAAGAAGGGTGTGACCCAAAGAATGAGGCGCGAGGGTAGTCAAACTGGAAAGACAAGTGGGCGTTACAAAAATGCGTTTATGCGTCTGGCTATGTATTTGTATTTTACAGTACGGTAACTTAATCCAGACCATACTGCAAAGAGATGACCTACAAACTACAAAAAGCAAATAATTAAATTGTCCCTTCCTGATTCAAATGAGTCATCATAATACAACTTTCTTTGTCTGCACAACAACAAAGAAAACACAAAAAGAAAGCCCATCCTGTTAGCCCTAACTTGGTGACTGATTTCTAACCCCAAAAGATAAACAGGCAGTTTTGCCAGTCAGGCTGAAAATGAGATTAAGGCATGTGTCGCTATTTGAATGCAATGTTGCATGATTGACTCTGAAAATGTTGCAAAACTGGTATGAATCTCATCTTTACTCCAAGCATGTATTGAGTTTGTGTGAAAGTGTTGTAATTGTTCAAAAATTCACACATCCCACCGTACATACAACATACATTTCACCAAACTGACGTTCATAAAGATACAGCATCTTACAGGATTTGAAATACCGTGTTCACTACAAAAATTTAAAATAATGCAGAACAAGCAGTGCTGCTCCTCAAGCAAACTCGAGCACACCTCCGATTCAGACGGCATCCGGGGAGCAACCACAGGCAAGATAAAAAAAAAAAAAAGCAAATGATCTTTAGTCACCCTCCTGTCTTACATGAGAGTTTCGTATACAATAATCTCCAGAAGCTAAATCACAAAAAAAAACTCTATTCTATGTTTTAGTGTAAAGTTTTTTGTTTGTTTTTTCTTTTCTAGTGAACACATTTCCTGCCTCACAACCAATGTCCTTGATAATTTTTGTGTGTGGAAGCTCACAGCTTTCTCAGGCTTTGGCTAAAGACAGAGCGGTGTATTGTAATGAGATAAGAGAGGACAGGTGGCCAAGTGATCAGGTGCCAGACTGCCTGACTGCTTTAGATCTGAGCTGAAGCCTACTCTTTATGTACTGCGAGTATCTTAATTTCCCCTAGTGCAGAATACTTCTAATTCCCACAGGATGCCGTTTACTCCAGAAAAATTCAGAACTATCTTTGAACTCATACCTAATAACGATGCCCAGCTAAAGTAGAAGGCCAAAAAACCATAACCTAAATAATTCCCGCCCTAAACATAAGGGATACCTCTAACACCATGCTTCTGACTCTGAAATATCATACGAGTGGACACAATTTGGTGTGAGAGTCTAAACTGTGACGTCAATAGAACTGTTTGCTCAAGCTCACCAGTTTTGTTTACTAATCCAGTGGATCTATAAAAAGGTCATCAGTTACAATGAAACCATTACTTTCAACCAAAAAAAAGAGTGTTGTGATTCTTACCTTGCAACTGTTTAAATCTTCCCTCCAAGATGTTGGAGTATTGTACTTGGTTAACAAATGCTGCTGGGGACAAACAGGGATCTCTGTCCCTGTGATCCCACTCCATTGTAGTTTCCTAAGATTCTTATGCTAAATATTCCTGATAGAAACTAAATGAATCAGTAGAAAAAAAAAAAAAAAAAAAAAAGAATCCAGTGCGTCCTTTCACAGATTTCCAAAAGTGTTCTCTTTTTTCCCTTAAGTTTTTAGTTTATCCTCCTTTTGTAAAAATTTCTTGGTGTTCTTCAGCAAGGCACAACAAATGCTTTAAATATTGTTCTTCTCTTCATATAACATATGATCCAACTTGTCCATGAAAAACTCAGCGGTGAGTGGCATGGGCAAAAAAAAAACAAAACTTTTTTCCAAGTCAGGGAATAATTTGAAACAAAACAGAGAAAGAAAAGTGCTCTCTTTTCTTGTTCACTTAACCACATTTGTGGTCTCTGAATAAAGTAAAAGCCAGGAGTTGCACTCCGCTGTGGTTCTAGCAAAGAAACCGTAGGTATTCCTTCCCTCCAAATTCTGAGTGTGCATTTGCTGAAGAACAGCAGAGCAGAGCACAGCACTGAGCCGTGGTTGGATGGCTGTGTAAACAAAGCCTTCTGTGCAGTCTGAAAATTGTGTGATTTGCATAAGGTGTGTTTGAGGGAGGAGCATGAAAGAAGAACATGGTGGATGGGCAAAGGGAAAGGAGGAGGTGTAGAGGTGGACTAAACCATTAGAGTCTTTTGAACAGTCTGCCTTGAGGTGGATTATTTAACTCCATCTTAGCTCCTACCACCATCAGGGTGTGGCTTACCAAAAGGGTGATTCACAGTAACCCTACTTGGATTACACAATGTTATCTTTGTGTTGTCATCTTCCATTTCAGTCACTTTCTAGATTGCATTCAATGTCCCCTTTTTTTTTTAACATGAGCACTGCCTTACGAGGAGGCGTTAAAACAGGAAGGAAGTTATTGAGAAAGTCTCAGAAATACAACGAGCACTTTCCTGCCTGATGAGGTTTGAAACTGTCAACAATCTGTTTGCAATGTAGAGGATTGGAGGGGGTGGAAGTGACAGTGTACGACCAAAACACATTTTTAGTTTCAAAACGGATCCATTCTTTTTTTAGCAAAAACAAGATATTTTTTTTAAATGCTAACTAAGAGTTATTTAAAAGTGTAATGTAATAAAGTTTATATCAATTTTAAGAACCATAGCACAAAGTAAGTGGTTTAATGTGTGATAGGACAGTAAATATAAAGAACTGCTATCGGGTCAAGTTTTCAGATCTCTGTTCGGATGAGCTGGTAGCAGCTGGATGGGTCTCATTAAAGGACAAAATGCTTCAGGGATTTTTTTGTGACGGGTTGTTTATGGAGGGGGACTATCGCAAAGAAATGAGGAGCGCAGCCTCCCTTCTGAGGAACCGAGGCTATACAATGGACACATGCAGGGAGGAAAGTAGTAAGTCATACTGATGCCTGCTTTTTGTATCCTAAAGGGCACAATCCTATTTAACATAAAATGTAGATGAGACAGCATGTCTGACTGTGCTTGTGAATCAGTAGAGGTTTGTAGCACATTCATAAATAAAATAGAGAGAAATATGTGAAATAATTTTAATAACTAAATAAATCTGGAGTAACTTTAAAAAAAAAAAAAAAGGGAAAACTGCCCAAAAGTGAAACATCCGACAGTAAGAGTTAAAGTTAATGATGGTTCATTTATGTCCAGTGCAGTGAATGAACTCCAGGGAAGAAGACAAATAGATAAAGACAAATGGGGGAGTAAGCACTATCAGAGAGGAAAAATGCTAGGATTTATTACTCAGCTTCTTCATGTTATTAATACTTTAGTAGAAGCCTAACAAGAGTCCATTATTATTGGGCAAATGACACGCTGATTAAATGCATTAAAATTTATTTACCCACAAAATGCTTTTTGATGCAGTTTGTGGAAAGTATAAGCTATGTGTAAAAAGAGTGGTGTGAGTATGTATTCACACCACTTTCATTTACAGTAAGACCATGCTTCCAAGAATGAGCTTTAACCAAAAGAAAAGGAAATTCTTTAGAGATCGAAGCACTTTGAAAGCCTCGCTGCTCCCAGGTGTGGGAGCTTCAGCATGTAAACACTGTATGGATAACTGTTCAAGTGTGAAGGAGAGTGTTGCTTAAACTTATGCAAAGTTTCTAGAGCTAGTTGTGCTACACACACTGGAGAGCAGATAAGCTGGTATCGATGTAAATTAGGGAAAAGGGAGCTCTTAACTGTGAACCAAAGAGCACAGGTGATCGCTTCACCACATGTACATTGATTCCCACCCTGCAGATGTAAAAGACAGGTTAGCTCAGAAATATGGCAAATATTTTTATCGTAAAATCTGGATAGAAAAAGAAACTACGTAGAAAAGGCCAGCACTTCTAAGAATGTAGAAGGCAGAGTAGCTAATGTTTGGGGGAAAAAAAATGGTGTTAAAAGTGGGCTGGAGCTGAGCCTTCAGGGAATAGCTGCAAGAGCATGTGAAAGAATGTGCACATCAAGCCCACACTTGTTAAACTGAGAGGGCATCAGAGGCGTTCAGACTGGTGCATTCACACACACAACACATACTGAATTTCTGGAAAGACCAATGCAAACAGTACTGGAGAGTGTGTTGCTGCAAAATGCAAAGAATGGACATTTAAGATACTTAAATGCGTGAAGAACTTGAGACTCAAAACAAACTACGATGTACGAGCAAGTAACTGAACAAATGTTAGATTTCATTTCTAAGTGAAATTGGACTTAATAGAAATTGTTGAACTGAGTGGTTTTCTATCCTTATGTAGAAGTTACTGAACACATCCGTGTGTGCCACGGTAGCCTACAAATATATATATTGTTAAATATAGAATAACGTTGCTTTCAAAATGAAATGTTACCAAAGATGACTTTGCTATTTTAACGCCTAAATTTGTTTATTTCTGTTTATTAGGAGGCGTCAGAGGATTTGGTGAACCCAGTAGAAAATGTGACCTGTGCCTCAACGGAAACTCAGCAGGATGATTCTTTATCCCCCTCTGCTGGGCTCTTCAGAAAACTGCAACTTGTTTTGACTTTTGAAAATACAGTTTTTGACATACAAATCTTTTCTGTTCTTCTGTTCAAACACATAAAAATCAATGAATGAAAAACTAAACGTGGTTCTCAATATCTCACTAAAGATTAAGTTAAAGGACACAGAGATCTATTAGCATAATACCAAAAGGATGACGAGATTATCAATGTCAAAAAAAATAAAGCTGTCGCCAAGATTTTCTGCTTTGCATCCAATACAACAGCTTTGTTATACTAGAACTAGTGATCAGTTGATGCAAAAGTTGGTCTGTTCTGATCAACTACTCAGCTCTTCCGCTTTGTCCTCCTTTTGGATGTATTTTGGTCTTGGCCTATAAAGAAAGGCTCGTGCCTTTTGGGATACTAAAGAATCGCATCTGCTCCCTATTCTACAAAGCCTAATTAGATTTTTGAACGTTACTATTAGGTTATGATTTTGACTCAACTGAAACTCACTACAAAAACCACTTTTATCAGAAATACTATTTAAAAAATTACAAACTTGCCTGAACATAAAAAATCAAAGCAAGTATATTTTTGTGGATGTGAATTTGTAAGTATAAGGACTAAAACGTAAATCTACACTGTGCTCTCTAGCCCTGAATATTACTGATGACATACGTTATTTTGGACAACCTTATTACAAAAATGGAAAATGAACATTGTAAGATGTAAAAGGATTCACTCAATGCTGAGTGTGTTGTCGTATGATAATGATATGTAGTGTATTCTGTATCTGTAAAATTTAATTAGTTACTTCAAAACTTCCAAACTGAGCCACAAATAATCTTGACTTGCTAGCATATGAATGTATAAATTGAAAGTTTACAAAAAATTCATAACTAATTCAGTTCAATACATTAACTACAAACTTGAAAAGAATATAAGGGGTGGGCCAGCAATCCGTGTGTGGTTCGGTCTTTGGTTTTTTCGTTTCAAAATAAAATTGCAAAAACAAAACAAGCATGTGTTTTTTTGTTTTTAAAACAAAATTATGGCGGAACCGGAAATGAACTGTCTTCGCAAGTTGTGCTCCATACAAAACCTTCTGACACTCATTACCAAGTAATGTGGAGCTCCATGGCGACGCAAAGCATTACTGATTTCAGAGTGCGTTTTTCCTCTCTCAAAAAGTTCGATAATCAATGCAGAAAACGGTTCAAGTGCAGCCGTTGCCTATTATTCAGGAATGGTTCGGTTTTATGCCGTCTTCATCCACTGTAAATGATTCTTCTTTGGCGACTTAATTCATTTCCGGTATCGCTACATATTAAAACATCAACCGTATTTTATTTTTATTTAGATGGCAAAGCAAAACTCAAACGCTGTTGATTTTCTATTAATACGATTTAGCTTTTTTTGATTTAGGTTTTAACAACGGAAAAACAAAAAAAAAAACACATGCTTGTTTTGTTTCTGCAATTTGATTTTGAAACGAATAAAACCAATGAACAAACCAAACATGGATTGTCAGCACACCTTTATTATTCATAGCTATGGTTAGTTAGGGATTGTTAATATTTCTATGTAAAAATGAAAATGTGTGTTCTGTGTGAACTATGCTAATGCAAAATACATAAATACTTGATCATCAATAACATGGAAAACCTTTTTTAAATTTCAAAATCATGACGTTTAGAAGCTACTGTCACTCTTGCCATGCACTTGAACATTTCATAACATTGCTTAAACCAAAAGCAATTAGATCCACAAATTAACCAGCGAGACACTGAAATAATCTAATATTCCCATAATCAGCATTGACCAATGATTGGCTGGTCAAATACTGAAAAAACTGGACATTTTCCCCTCTAATTCTTTAAACGCATTAAATCAAGAACTCCCACCACTTCTGGTCTGTAAACTCAGCCAACTGCACAAACTTTGACATGAATAAAAACGAAATGACAGGCAGGGACACAAAATTCTACGCATAAACAGGGATAATCTTGTAATTCCTGCATTTTCTATTGTATTCATAACATCTACCTCAATAAAACATTTCTCCCCTCCTATGTGTTACAATCTTAGGAATAGAAATCTGAATCCGCTGAAAATAGGAACCACCAGATAAGAAATAAGAAAAAAATAATAAAAGTGTCAGCTAAGAGAACCCAGATCAGTGAAGGTTGACTCCATTTCCAGAACAATGAAGACCAAATGAAGCTCCAAATAGGAAAAAAACAACAACAAAAAAAAACAAACAAACTCCCAATTCATTAACCATCAATGAATCCCAAACATCTTTCAGGAAGAGCTAAAAAAGAGCAAAACATAGTCTAAGGTGTTTGCCTGACCCTACCCAATCCCACTGACAGGATCTGATTAAATCACAGGTTGGAGCTGCATTAATAACCAACATACCTGCGAGCGCTTTAATGCGAGACCGTTCGAAGAGACGTGCCGAACTGTTCTCATTGTCCCAGTCTGTCTCTGCCGCCAGGTCCCAGCGATTATTGATGTCGTTGTATTGCTGCTGGATCTCCAAGCTGTCAAAATCTGTTGGTGAGATTGTGCTCATGGTGTCGAGGCTTGGGGAAAACACATTCAATCTAGAGAGAGGAAACGGAAAACAAAAAGTGTCCAAAGTGAGTGATGGCACAAAAAGAGGACACACAACACTAGATGACTTGCAAGACTAAACCTAAAAGGTTTTTTCAGAACTAATCCACAAAATAATATAATCCTAGGCACTTTGCATTTAAGCGAACAAAGATAAGAGAGGGTACCTCTTGCTTTCCGCACAACTTTCAACTGAACTTTACTTAATGTAGTTTTATGGCGCGTATATGCAAATAGTAGCCTGGACGGTGCAACTGCCAATGAGGGTAACAGATAAAAACCTTAAGATAAGTTAAGTCACTAAGTCAGTCAGGCAGGCAGTCAGTCACCCAGTTCCTCTCTGTACACCTGGACCACAGCAGTTGATGCTGTTACGAGTCTCTGATAGATAGGCCTGTCACAATAAACAATAAATCAATTACAGTGAACCCTCACTATAACGCGGTTCACCTTTCACGGCCTCGCTGCTTCGCGGATTTTTTTGCGCAGTATTTTTTCACAATGCATTGTGTTCTGCGTCCTGATTGGCTAAACAGTCTCCGGGCTTCTTCTCTACCTGTGTGCTAATAACGTTACGGTATTTAAATATAAATATAAAGAGCGAAAACAACTACCGATAACTATGTTCCTCTCTCGAAAAAACACACCTGCACCACAGGCTTCAGAAGAAAAAGACTCTACAGAGCAGAGTCCGGCTGCAGCGTCACAGTGAAATGAGTCACAATTTGTCCTACTGTACTTCATATTGATGATTAAAATTATTATTTTACTGTAGCTATTTGTAAGGAAGCGCTCTATTTGTTAAAAAAAAATGCTTGGGCCTGAAAACAGGTTTTGTTCTTTGGTTTCAATGTAGAGTATTACGCTGTATAATAATTGTACAAAATAAAAGGTAACTATTTCACGGATTTCGCTTATTATGGGTTCTTTTCGGAACGCAACCCCCGCAAATAAACGAGGGTTCACTGTAATCGCATGATAAATTAAAAGAAACTCAATTTTCATTTGCCTGATTTATCGTTTGTCTCTTTTCTCTCTCTTTTTACCAAAAACTGAATGATAAAAGTATTCATTCTGGTGTTTTGGTCTCAACTAGCCCTCTTTTGAAAGATAATTTTGTATACAGAGATTTAATAATTAATTTTATTTGCCGTTTCTGCCATTTTTTTTTTTTTTTTTGGATATTTAAAATGTCTGCCAGTCCCAGTCTTGAAATGTTCATTAGAATTTAAACGTTATTGATCCTTGAGAATGTGTCCTTGCATTATTGCGCCATTATTACTATTATATTACTTGAAAATGGTCTCAAAACAATGTCATTTATCGCATTAAGTTCTGGGACAATTTATCATCTAGCAAAATTTGTTACTGTGATAGGCCTACTGATATAACAATATGTATTACTACTTTAGTTAAATTCACTCTTGGAGAAACTCCCAGAGTTGAAATAACAAAAACAAGAACTAATGCACACATATATACATACATACATAATAAATGCAACAGGACTTTGTTAACATGCACATCCATAAAGTAACACAAACATCAGGAATGTAAGACCATCAGAAACTCAAAGGTTAAGTGAAGCTTCTTGTAGAAATCACTCAATCCTACGGAGTTCTTGGTATAAATTTGCCATTTACCATTAAACTAAGGGTGCATGACATGAATCAATGAAGACTCTATACACTTTTAAGATGATATGCATGTAGTAGGAGTTTAATAGTCTGCAAAAACATCACAACAGCTTATTTATTTTACTTTAGGACATTGGTCAGTTCAATAACAGATATTCAAGAAGAGCCTGCTTAATGCAGCTGCCAGGCCCACAGGTTATTCCTAGGCCTGTGGCAATACATCAATTAATCGCTTGATAAATTAGAACAAACTCAATTATTTTTATTTGCATGATTTATTGTTTCTCTCTTTTCTTTCTACCAAAAAGTTGGTGTTTCAGTCTCAACTAGCCATTTTAGAAGGACATTTTGTTGTTGTTTTTTTGTTGTTTATTTATTTTAAATGTCTCCCAGTTCCAGTGTTAAATGTTCATTAGAATTTAAAGTTTATTGAACTTTGACAATGTGTTCTTGCATTATTTTTTTTTTTCCATCACCATTATTTTTCTTAAAAATGGTCTCAAAACAACATTATCATTTATCGCAACTTCTAGGACAATTTATCATCCACTAAAATCTGCTATAGTGACAGGCCTAGTAGTTGCTAGTCTATTCCTTTTTAAAAGCCAACACTGAATGAGCTTTTAGAGTGCATAAAACCGCAGATGTGCAACTATTAATGCTACTGGCAACACAGCTAATATGTAGGTTGGCCTAAGAAAACAATGGGGTTAATTATGGATGATAAAAAAAGGAAGGACAGAATGTCCACTCCCTGCAGACAGTAAACAGCACCAATGTCATAATTTAGGTATTGTAATGTGTCATTACTAAATTTATCCAACCTTATTCTATTGTGGAAGACACAGAACGTCTAATAAAAAGTACTCCAGCTGCTAACATTTCAGCAACTTGAAGAGAGAACACAAGCAACCGACAAAAGTTGTCTCCACACACAGCTTATTCAGCTCAGACAGCTCAGTCTTTGTGTGCTAAACATTCACAAAAGACAAGACTATTTTCTTGTCAAGGAAACTTGACAGTAAATAATTATTTCTATTCTTAGCAAGAATAAATTGACTGTTGTCAATCAAATAAAAACCATTTAAATGAGGAGCATTTTAAAAATGACAATTTCTCAACATTTGCTGCACAAAAAATGGCAACCAGCTCCCTACCAACATCAAAAATTCTGACCATTTGAATAACACTGATGTACACACAATGGGCTCTGCTGAAACCTTCTGCTTACTAGACCTGACCTGGTCAATCATAGAGTTTGTTGTAATCAGATTACATTTGTTGTCAATTTCTGCTCAAATTAAAACAATATTCCTCCAATAAAAAGTGCATGAGGTGAAACTGTTACTTTGGAGAACAGATGTCAGGTTGTATGATTTACATTTGGACCATTATTCTGCCACAGCCATGTTAGAGCAGATTCAGCAGAGCCACTAAAAAACATTAACTGAACTTGTGCTTTATTTCCTGTACTTTCAGTATGAAAGTAAAGCTTAGAAATAAATGTGTTAAATCCTTTTTCAAACTATTTTAAACAAACTGTGTAGGGTAGTCTAAAAAAAACTTAACATAAAACACTATGAAACACTCATTTACAATAAAAGAGAAAACGATACATTAAAAGAAAAAATGTAAGTGAGCATTTTTGAAAGAGGAAAAGTATCTAAGTAAATTTGCTATTTGCACAATATATTGGTTTATCCATCATTCTAAATGTAAAGTACAGCTGATTAAATAAATGAAAAAGTCTTAGTATTTCAACAGAAGTTTGAAAAAACACAGCTTGGTAAATCCCATTAGTGGTAGATTACGAAGTGTCTCGGAATAGAAACTAAATGCAGGGATTAGCAAAGAAGGCAAAACACCTCCTCCGCACCCCCTATCCTTCCCTGACCTGTCACCTCTCAACTAAACCGCACCCCAGGCATTGGCCAAAACCATACACCCCTCTGTGCAAACTGGCTATGAATATTGACTACTTTTCAGACTGGAGACGTCACAACTACTATTGCAGTCAATCTTCAATCACTACCCATGCTTTGTTGTCATGTCCTAAGAATTACTAAGGTAAACAGAGGTGTAGGACAGATGATAAAAATAAATGAACACTGGAATGCTCACACATTATGTGACCAATTGTGTTTATTATGCAGAACATTGTAAAAATAAAAAGGAAAAGCCACATAGCCATTCTGTCCTCTTTGTAGTCTGGTTTGGGAGCTGTTCATGGTGGGGGTTGGTGGGGAGTTGGACCAGTGAGTCTGGCAGTGGCCATCCTCCCCCTCTATGAGTGGGAAGAACCCCGACTCAGTGCGTCTGCACTAATCACTCCTCAATGGATCAGAAAAACAATCCCTGACCTACTATGATACTGTACTCATCCTCTCACACAGAAACACAACAAGTGTGGCAAAAAAAAAAAAGCCACACATGCTTGGCCTTTTACCTAAATTGTGTTTCTGAAAAGTCAAATCTAAATCCACCTTGTCAACACAGAGGCATTAACATTCTGCATACAAAATGGGTCAACACATCTGTCACGCTGGCCCGTGCAATGTGTGAAAGTATTTTAAAATGCTGCTTTTTCATCTTTAAATAGTATAATCTACATGGTTCTTATTGTCTTACTGTGGGTAGTAAGAACCATGTAGATTTGTCTTCCATTTACTTTCAAATACTAATTTAATGTAGGAAGCACTCATTTTTTATTAAACATCAATCTCAATGTTTAATAAACAATGTTTAATAATTGGCGCAAATTGACAAAATTGTGCACAACTAACCATTATTCTGAAATATGCTCTAGAGGCTTCATAAAACAAACCCTTTCCAAGACAGATCAGAACTGCAGCAAATGTTTTGCAAAAAATCAGGTCTCTGAAAACAAAAAGAAAGTGGGGCACAGCCTGATGCCTGAGGGTTGAACCCCAACCTAAACTGTAGCATGCAGACACACATTCAGCAATCAGAATGACATAGGTCAAAAAAAAAAAAAAACAGGACAGAGCCAGCGGCATGATTGGTAGCACCTCCGCATTTCTCTTTTTCATTCTCCGTCATCTCTCCTCCCCTCCCAGAGCCGCTTCCCTTCGCCCAGCTGGTCCGTTTGTCACCGCACCCGTTAATCAGGGAGAGAGGAAAAGAGAAATAGAGCCCATAATCAGATGTCTGCAGGGAATAAAGCCTATCCACATTAGCCAGCCACAATGCCAATGTGCACCAAGGGAATAGGGAAGACATATGCGCTTACATAAACATACATGCAAAGACAGAACCATTCCCTGCAACACGAGGAGCAAAAAGAAGAAAAAGTCACCTAGAAATGAGAACGCAGCCCAAAGAAACGAGTCTGTGACACTCGTGAACCTGAAGTGTGGGGAGGTGGACTCCAAAGAGACGGACACAAAGCTCGCCACACTTAACTGGCCCCACACAATGAAGGAGTCAGCAGAGAATTGAGGCCAGTTGTTCAAGCCCTTCCTGTTTGCAGAGATGAGGCAGCCACAGGCACAGATGCATCAGAGGCCTCATCCACAGGCTGCTGATCCCAGCCTGAATGCCCCGCTGAATAGGACAGCGGTCGTCCTTTGTTGACCTGTAGCATCACATTCATCTGACACTCTACTGACCATCACACATGACTGCCACACTTTGAGATGGTCGGTTTAAAGTGCTAGCAATAACGCAAATATCGGAAAATAAATATAAATTAGAATACTATCAAAACGTTTATTTTAGTAAGTGAAACCCAGGTTACTACACTACAGCATGTACAAGGTTTTCTCCAGAAGGCCCAGTGGTTGGGTGCCAGGGCAGTCATTCATCCAGCGGCCCGTCGAGTTTTTGAGTTCAAAAATGTTTAAAGTTAACAGGAAATTTGAAAATACCACTTGATAATTATGTGTTATTGACAGACAGAGATTAATATCTGAACACTAACTATAAAGCCTTGCTTAGCCTGGTGGCCTGCCAGGCTTATTATACACTGAGGGAAACCCTGACATATTCAGAGATTTAAAAATGTTGGCGCTCTTGGCCCAAAGCTAATAAAAAACATATTCAGCTTCACAGAAAACTATAATATTATATATGACCATTAGAAGGGAGGGTTTTTTTTTATATAAATGTTACGTTATGGTCTACACAATCACTGGAACGACTGCTGACTTGACGGTTCTCCAGTAAACACCCTCCACAAGGAGAGAGAGCCACAGAAAACCATAGCTAAAGAAGATGGCTGCTAAGAGAATTGCACCTAAGCACATTAAAGGAAACTTTAGGGAGAGGAGAAAAGTCTGGGGAAAACGTCGTACATCCAGTCTTTGCCAGACTGGATAGATAGCATGGCAAAGACTAAAGCAAGTTGCTGATTTCATCTTCCAGTTTAACTTTGAACCAGCTCACACTGTCAAAAGTATTCAATGACTATGACCATGACTTTGCATGACAGGCACCCCACTTGGACCTAAACTCCATAGATAATTAAAGGTAAATATTGGGACTCGCAAGACACCAGAGCCAACAATGCAGATGCGACCTGGGCTTCAATAAAGTCTCAACAGAGCCACAGGCTGATATACCTTCACCTCACACTGAAATAATGCAATACTTCATGTAAATCAAAACCTGACTAAATATAAACAAATATTCTGGACATAAATTTCAATAGGCTGGCTTTCTGTATTAAAAATCATTTTCGCAAATTGATGTTAGAAAATATTTGACATTTTCTGGTGACTTTTGGATTTTTACTAGCGTTAATCATTATAATGAACAGAAATAAGTACTTGAAATATTTGTAACATGTATCCACAAATATTTGTTGAAAAGCGAGTTTGTTTTCATTCTTAATTGTAAATATCCTAAATGATTCACAGTAATAGCTTAAAATGTAATATTTTCTGGTAAGCTGATCTGAGAGTAATCATACTGACAAGAAACACAAATTTAATGCGATCAACAAAAAAGTGCTTTATGGCACGCATTATTCTTCCAAACAGATTAGGATCTTGCTAATTGAGTTGCCTCACATGGTAATCAACAAGTTACCGGATGGCTCAATGGACGGCCACAGTAAAAGTTATTAATAGACCTAATAGCTGGAGAGAAATGACGGTGCTTGTCCTGAATGAGTCCTGGGCTGGAACCTCACATTAGCAGCATCCATTACCAGCATTGACAGAAATCCAAATGGAAAAACATCAGAGAATGAAATATTTCAGGTCATGCTCATTCAGAGAATGCTTTTTCCATTTTACAAAACACATAGAAGTATCTGCATCCTCAGGATGCCTGTGAGTAAATGTACGGTTACTACATCTAGTCTTTTGGAACCAATTAACATCAATTAATTTGTCACACTATTCAGTGACTGCAAGATCTTCTGAAATCCACAAAAATTGTTTGCCATTATTGAACCATCTTGAACTGGTGAGAGCAAACTGCAGTAGCTCCTGTAGGACTCCATCTTTTATCACGTTCGTCCTCATTTTCTATGTGCAGCCCAGACTTTTCAGTGAAGCCCCGCCGGCCTGGACTCTGCACTTCTATTCGAAGATAAATGGGACTGCACAATATGTCGCAGCAATATCAGTGTGTGCAATATTGAAAACTGAATTTTTGCAATGCAATAATTGTTGGCTAGTAAATTCCAAGCGTCACGATCTCACACTTTGCATGCCAGTGAAACATTCAGCCTGCTGCATGGGAGTCTCTCCGCCATAAACGTCCACACCTGATACAGATTACGATACCATAGCTGCTACAGATGAAAGAGTATTGGAAACACATAACGAAAAAATGATAAGGGTAGAAATTGCGTGGTTTTTCTAATATCTTGCAGCTGTAGAGATGACATCAAACAAATGGCATAGTGTAGGACGCTTTTTTAGTTTTAGGAGAAATGTACAATCCACATGAGGACAGCACTGTGAATTTCCCTTTAGAAACCCAGGATGAAGCCCAAGGCGGTTGGAGGTGAACGTATTTTATTCAACAGGTTTTCCAACACTTGCTTCCAGCCTCGCAGACCTCATATTTTGCCTGGCCTTAACCCAGTTCCTGTTCATTTCTACACAGACACCTCTGCCTCCTGTCTCTCTATAGTCTGTCTTGACGCCAGGAGTCAGTACGGCTAGAGAATCATAAGCAAATAGAAAACAGGCCCAGATGGTATAAGCCTCAGCCACTGCAAAGCAAGTGTTGATCCGTTTAAAAAAAAATAATAAATAATCACAGTACTGTGGAAAACTTCCTTTGTGGCCAAGAATCTAAGAACATCTGATCAATCTGCCTTTAACAGCTGCCGACCAATTACTGAAACATGCCACATCATGAAAATCCTTGAGAGACTGCTGGGGTGTGTGTCGGGTCACCTTTCAGCTGCTATACAAGTTTGCTTACTAGCCAATTTTCATTTAGACAAACTATGTAAAATGAGGATTGTCCCATTTGCTTTTTCTTATACATTTTCTTTTTCAGCTTCTGTTATTTTTTTTTTTAAAAAAAGAACCTTCCATACAATTTGTGTATTAAAAAAAAATGTTATCAATGTACTGATTCATTTTCTGTTCTCCCCCCACAGCTCAAACCTTTAGTACTGTAGACACAAAATCAAGTTGTTGTGTATTGGCAAACTAGTAGTAAACTAACCAAACATTGATAATGCTGCTGATGTCATCCAATTAAAGCTGAAATGTAAACCAGCGTAGTGCCAAGATGTCTCGGTTCTGAAGATGCCTCTGGACCTGAAAGAGCTAGCCGTAGATGCTAGGGCTGTAACCAGACACGTATTCAGACTGAAAGCATCCGGTTCGCTCCTGTCGAACACAGCGCTGAGTTATACCTCAACACATGCAGGATGTTTGTTTGGAATCAATTATGAATGGTAAAATGGGTGGAACTGAACCAAAACTTTGTGTCTGCGTACAGTGAAAAAAAAAAAAAAAAAAAAAAAGATTTGAAACGCTCTCTTCACTTAACTCAATTTACTCGTCTGAAACGACTTCAGGAGCAAAGTAATCATGCGTAGAGAAAACTCAGCACCACAATAAAATAAAAATTATTTCAAAATTGAAATGCATTATTTAACTGTTGGCTGATTTTGAAGTGCAATGTAAATATAACAACTTATGACTTTCAAAATCTGAATGGATACCAAACCATGACTTTTGTTCCATTATGCCTGTAGTTTAGTAATGAACGGAGACTTTTTTGTTCTGTTCCAGTAAAGAGTGTTAAAAGTTAATGTGGACTACAATAATTTACATTTCCCAAGACCCTTCAGGATCTAAGTATACAACCTTTGCAAATCAGCAATATAATCAAATACTCTCAAAGGTTTAGCCAATTTGTTAGTATTTTTTGACTGTAATACATGTAGTTCATGTTGGAATTGATGAAAGCTGCAACAAAAAAGTTATTCCTGGCTTTATCAAGCAAGAGATACGTCTCTAAACATAAGTCTTGCCTACATGCTTTAGAGTTTAAGGCAACAATTTTCATCCAATTTGTATTCAGTACAACATTTTTCTCAAAAAAAATAATCAAAAACAGATAAAAGTAAGTAAGCAAGCTTTAAAATGCAGCCCCTTCAACAGGTCAAAATCACAAAGTGCTTTGCAAAAAAGCCAAACATAATAAAATAAATTAAAAAGAAAAAAAAAATCGCATCTGGTTACAGTAAATTGCAAGAGTCATTATTTGCCATGTCAACACTTTAATATTGACTTTACATACACCTGGAGTATTTGCTAATAAAGCTTATAAAACTTATGAACCCCATAGATAAATAATTAATGACCATAATGTTTATAAGAGTTGAGATTATCAACATGAACTATATGTATTGAAAAGAAATTGAATTTGAGTCTCATGAGCATGTTCATTTAAAAAAACATTTTAACTCTACATGCATACGCAGCGATTAAATTTAAAAGATGGTTGAAATAAGAATAAATGACTAATGTGCATTTTACAACCTATACATTGATCCTGCAATGTGCTGCTAATGCTCTACCTCTAAATGAAATTCTACAAATGTACATTACTAATCACAAGTACAATCAGACTTCTCCACAAAAGTCTGCTAAAAAGGTCATGTTTGGGGGCCCAACTTTTCTGTTTGGGCCCCTGTGAATAACCGAAGCTTTGTCATATTAAAACAGGCTGTTCAGGCAAGATTTCAGCCACACCTTCAAAAAGTTCTCCTTAAGTGTTCAACATACAGCCTGTGGTAAGATTTAGTTTGACTACACAAAAGTATTCAAGCAGGTGAAATGCAGCAAAAAACAACGTATCATGCTGCCCTCTGGTGGTGTTATTTAAGCTTCCTTGTACAAAAAAAACGTACATTCAGAATAGTTTATTGAATTGAAAATGACTTAATTGATTCCTGATTATTCCACCTTCAAGTTCTTCAGCTCTTTTGAACATAACAATGCTTTGCTCAGATATCTGAAAAGGATTTATAACACAAACAAGTTTCACTTCTTCATATCCTCTGAATAGGTTTATAGTAACTATACTATAAAATGTTCCTACAAATCAAATTGGACAATTTTCCCGTGATGAAGTCTGACTAAATACTGGTCAAACACAGAAAGATTAAATATTTTATTATTCAATAAATGCATAAAAACTGAGAATTATACATGCATCCACTGAGAGCCTTTACTTGGATGCATTTTTTAAACTGAATAAAAAAAAAAGATCAGGTAGGTCTTGTAAATAATTCATTTTCAGGGAACTTTTCTCTTTTATACATTACATTCCTTAGAAAGAAAAAAAAAGGTCTGAATTTTCCATTTAGATCTGAACAAGAACACAACATTTGCTTAGATCGGGAAAAGCCTGATCGTTGCATCTTTAGTAAAACATGTAGAAGTATTATCTGGAGGTCATAAACAAAAGTATTTCTGTAGTTTAAGAGTAAACAGAGAAACAACAGAGCATTTGGAAACAAACCTAATTGTTTCTTTCTTGGTCATCTGCTTATATTTTTTGTCTGTCTGACATCATTTTAAATATCTGTCAAAACTTATGATCAATTCGGTACGAGTGGCTTTTTTTACAAAATACATCTGCACACTTGAGTGATTTCTTAGAAGATTCCTTGCTACTTTTACTTGAGCAACAATATGTTGAAGTAGTGTTATTCAAGAACAGTTACTTAATGTAAAACTGTTCAGTTTTTGAATACTCTGTCCCCTGGCTGTGTGAAACAATCCTTAGGAAAGGGGACAAAAACATGGAAGAACGAGTGGAATATGTGTGAAAAGTCAAACTGAGTGTTGAAATAATTTTTAATGGCAGAGGGGAAGTAGTATAACAAATTTGGATCATCACCATCGTAATATTTAACCAAAATAAAGGCGCTGCACTATTTCCTAAAATGCAAATCCAATGGTAGTCCTCCACTAAAAGCTGTTTCCAGGGTTCAATGGAAACAGCTGAATGAGATGGGGGAGGGGGATTAAAATACTGTATCATGAAATAAATATCCCCAAGCTCTAGATGGCTAATAAGTCTTTGAGCATGAAAAGAAAAATAGATAGCAGTAACACTGCAACTAGCTAACAAGTTTTATTTTTTGCACACATCATCAAGCCCTGTCCAAATAGTCTGTTTTTTTAAATAACTTTCAAGTCTTATTCAGTGCTTCCCTTTGACCAGATCAATCCAAACTGTTAAAAGCTACCAAAATTAACAACAATATAGAGCAAAGACCACCACTTCATCAATCCAACCCACTCTTGCAGCTTTTATTTGGGTTTATGTGCCCTGTTCTACACGTGGTGCATGTCAGACACACTGTCCTAAATGGTTAAAAGGAATGAGGCAAACTTGAATATTTCAAAAACAACGTGCTCACTCACTAAAATTTGCTTGCAGTAGTTTTACCATAATGCCTCCTTTTATAAAATACTTTAACCTGATACATCCCTCATATATGAGTCACACAGTCTAGGCCAAGCTCGCAGCATAAATCTCAGTCCTATACATAATAACATAACCAGTGTTGAAAGAGGGGAAAAAGGCAGCTCTGCAAGATGCCATCATTCTGAGGCAAAAATAGCCGGACAAAAGCAACAAGGCTTGGCCAGTTCAGCAGCAGATGCCTGAATCAAAGATCCACAGGCTGGCTTTAACACAACACGCAGATAAAAAAAAAAAAAAAAAAATGTGGCTGCGTTTGACATCGATTCAAACAAAGGCGAGAAGAGACACATGATTACAGGGAGATGGCTCCCAATAAACTACCGTAAAGCGGTGCTGTCATATGTTTCCCAACAAGACAGCTACCGTACGAGAAATGTGTGCAGACTTATATCTTCTATGGCTACAGCAAAAGCGAGACACAAGCGTTACCTATTGAGTTAGAAAGCTAACGGTAGAGCCAAGCTAGCAGCAGTCACCTGAATTTCCAATCTTTTTCCTCATTAGCTTTGTTATTGTGGGCAGGCTGCTGGTTATATTGTGGAGGACACACACAAAATAATCCCTCTTACCTCTTTATTTCTCCGTCTTCTTGTAAAAAAAAAAAAAAAAAAAAAAAAAGGCAGTCTGGTATTTTTCTGTAACGTCTCTATATCGGAGAGTTCAACGGGAATGAAAGAAACAAAAAACAACAAATACAAATAAATACGTCGTCGTCTCCTAGCACGCGCGCGGCTACGCTAATTTCAAATCTGACGGTTACAAATTTCCCAGGTGACACTGATAACGTCTCTCCTTTAAATCCGCATCTCTGAAAAAAATATATTTATTTTTTTTTTTCCCCCTCTTTCTCCTCCGCGCTGCACTGGGTAGCAGCAGCACGTTACGAAACCAGACTCTCTTTCCAGCCAGAGAGAGAGAAAAAAAAACGTAAGCAGGGAAGGGACAGAAAAAAAAAGAAACCAGGCGAACGCAAAGACCCCCCTTTTTTTTGGGGGGTTTGTTTGTGGCAGGTATTTAAAGACGGATATCCGCAGCAGCTTTCTTCCAGCCCCCTCCCCGCTTCGGCATCCAAAGGGCCGTCCAAACCTCACAGACTGCCTGTGTTTCCCGTTCAACAGGGGGAGAAGAAAGGAAAAAGTGTGGTAGTTTAGTGGGGTGTAGGTGGCTGGCAGGGTGGGTGGGTGGGTGGGTGGATGTGTGGGTGGGTTTCTGACCGCTCATGGTCACATGGGAAGCACGTTTCTAGGTTTGAGAGAAAAAGATGTTCTGGGAAAATGTTTGTGTGCTGTGGTGCTGTCCCTGGTGCTAAAACTGAAACCATTCACATTTACATATCAATGGAAAGTATGCAAATACAGTCTGAGCGATGTACTAATGCTAATATAAATATCCTTAAACTATAGTGGGTTTCTGAAAATGTAGTTTAACTGTGATTTTATGTGATATACCAAGATAAAGGCTAACACACCAAGATAAAATCAGTGCAAACAATAGCTTTCAGATGACACCTATTTATGTGAAATTTAATCTTTGTTTATAACCCAAACTCCAGCTTTTAGAATGGCATCTGCTTAAACAAACCTAAATTAAATAAGTAGGTTATTAGCAGGATTCAGTTGAACAAGGATTACGCAGAAGTCTGGAGCGATGCCATGACAAAATATGAAAAAAAAAAAATAATAGGAGCTTATATTTTTGCAGTGTTTTGCAATGACTCTTCAGAAATCAAAATCCAAACAGTATTCTCTTGAGATTCTTCTTCAGCATTTTTTCACTTCATCTTGTAGAGCCTGCAGTTACTCTAAATTATTCCTGAGACACTATGCAGCACCTGGCAAGCTGGCGTGTCACAGGGTAAGTCATCAAGATCTGGGTTATTCATAAAGCCCCAGAGGATTCTTCTGCAAAAGACCCCTCAAGACTGGAGAAAGCATTTTCCCTCTGTGCTGCTCTCAATAGCACCACAATAAAAGCAATTTCATGGTTGTAGTAGCTCAGTTTGAAAAAGTCTTAACTGACTCAAAGTAGCCTGTTGACTGGGGCTCAGAGACACCCAAACTTTGACATCTAAATTACTTTTAGGAGAATTTATGCTCTCTTCTGCTGCCTGTGTTCGGTTCGGGTGTTTACTATATCTGTGAGCATGGGTGTAGCTCAACCAACAAAGTGGTGGTGGTGAGGTTTTTATGACATGAAGGGTCTTTTATCGAGGGCTGAGCTTTTCAGAAAATAGCATGCCTTTCATTATAAGCAGCTAAAGGGGTCATTAAATAGTTTTGGCATGTTCTACCAGAGCAGTTCAAACATTTTTGTTTTTTTGTGCAATAACTTTATTATTGTTGAAGAAAATGAGATAAGCCAAGATGCTGCTTATTTAAACAAAATACGCATGTGTCTACAAACACTTGTTTACACACATACGCCTTAAAAATAAGGTGTTTTACTATGCCCCTTCAATTTTTTCCCATTATGTGACTTCTCAACAACAAATTTCAAGGTATTTTATTGGCATTTTATATTATAGAACAACTGATGAATATGAACAACTTTTACAAATACAAACCTCGAAAGTATATGTTGTTGATTACAAGCACCAATTGTCTGGACCACTGTTGGATTAGGTCCATAACTTTAAAGGGGGTGAATATTTATGCAATCACCTTTTTTTGTATTTCAATGCCATTATTTTGTTGAACTAGTTTTCACTTTGACGTTAATGTTGTTTTGTAATTGTCTTTTGTCAAGCAAACCAAAATCTGTTGATCATAATTCATTTGTAAAAGCATGAAAGGGTAAAACATGCATGAAGTTAAATACCTTTTATAGGCACTTTTTAAGTAATTTGCTAAAATTATGCATAGGATCGGTCTGTAATAAAATACATTAACGGTTGTAGTTTATTTTTCAGTTTTGTCATTCATATGACACAAAATTTTACCCAGTTAATTTTTTTTTTATTATTTTTGTAACAAAATATGAAGAGATCCCATATGAAAGTGCCACTGAATAGACTGTGTTTTCTTCTATTTTTCCAACAGCAGATCTAGTAGACATGAGTTGTGGTGAGATGCTACAATCCATTACCCATTTCCCAGAGAAGGTATTTTTAGAGAAAGAAAAAACACAAAACAGCTCTAAATTCAGAATAAGTAGGAACACTAACTCTGAAGTTGCATTTTCATTGGACTTCTTCAGTAGACTTCGCTACAACAGCTGTAAATTTCACTGCCAGTCCATGTTTCTGGTGGTATCTTTTGTGTTTTAGTGGCTGATATCCAAAACCGTTGCCTATATTGGCTTATTGATCTGTAGACCTGGATCCAATCTGCCTACAGCCACCCTATATATGAATGCTTATCTGGTGAAAATGAGAGGTTATTCATTTTCATCAAGTTGGCTTTGTCCAGTGCCTTCAGTGGCAGTGGTTTACCCTAGAAGTACTTAAGGATGAAAGCAAGTCATCTCTTCCTGTTGACGCGTGTCTGCATTAACAGCATGGATAAACACAGAAACCATGTTTACAGCCCTGGTCCTTCTCCCAGCCTTCGCTCAAACACCCATGAACCACCATAGGGCTCATCCACAATCCACCATGACAAAGGGAAAGAGCTGAGTGCAGGATATAAGGCTGTCACTGGCTGCCAGAGTGCGTCCAGCACTGTGTTTTTGCAGATTGCAGCAGTTTGAGCTAAACCCCCCTCTGTCTGTTCACTATAGATGGGACCTAGGCCGGTGGGGGTCATCATTGGTGCATGCAATGACCAGGGTGGGGATGGGAGCCAGGGTGGATGGTGAAGCTGCTTTAGCTCTACACCTACACAGCCTGAAAGCTGAATCATATGGCTCCAGTCCTAAGTAATTGGGAGGAGCCTCTGAGCTTCCCTTGAGTTAATTGTCTGGCACAAGGTCGCACAAGGTGAAGGGTGTTGAATGAGACGTGCATGTATTCTGCTTTTACAAACTACCACTGAATGCAAACCCTATCTTCTAAACAGAAATTAAAGTTTTAATATTGTTTCTTCTGTATTAAGGTGTAAAAATAAAAATACTGACACACTGAAGAAGCTGGAGTTTTTCTCTGGGAAGCCAGTGCTGTTTTCATTTGTGCATATACTTTGGCTGCTTTTCTTACTGAAAGACTAGCAAAAGCATAGGTCATGTTTTTATATAAACTTTCCAAGATTAAAAGATTTCATAATGGTCCTAGGATCCTTTGGAAAAGAAACAAGCTCACAGCATCATGGATCCCTTATGTTTATAAGAGTTTACATGATAATGTTTTTCACGTTTATCAATTTGTCCTGTATAAATACATTAAATGTATTTATACAGTGCTTTTCACAAGTTGAAGAATAAATAAAAGGGTTTTTGGAAGATAAATATATACAAACAATATAACTAGAGTGAAATAAAAATACACAATAAGAAGAATTTATAAAATAAAACTACAGGTATCTCGAAATAGAAGACAGCTTATTGCCTGAATTAGCAATAGAGCAGAATATCATTGGGATGTATTATGTATCATCAGAAACATAGGGATCTGGGGTAATAAAATATAATATAAATGGAATAGTTCCTCATTTCTTGTGCAGTTAAGTATGTCTTGTTATTTGTCTCATGACATCTCTGACACTGTTCCTAAAGATAAGAAATTGTAACAATTTTTGATCTTGCATTACTTTGTGTAAAAATACAATTAACAAAAGAACAAAACCAAAAACATTCTAAACCCAGATTTTGATTAGTGGTGATGAGACAGGTTTTCTTCTTGCATCGCCCATCAATACTGGTGACTGAACTGGTGAAGCTCTTCTCTAAGCATGTGTGTAAGACGAAACAGGTCTCTGAATATCTCTTCTGCTCTGTTTTTGTCATAGTTTCAGATGTAACAGACGCTGGATACTTAGATGCAGCATCAGTTTTTTTTTTTTTTTTCTTGCGTGCCACATTTGTCCCACAAAACCACACACAAGTTGCAGACGACTACAAAAAGTTTAGCAGCTGCAGTCTACAGCCATCACCCAACGGGTTATACTCCGGTCACTGTGACCCATTTCAAGATATTTATATCCCCAACATCAAGTTTTTTAGTCATCTCCCAAGGACAAGTATGCTATTCCTGTTTTGGTTCTTTTTCTCGTCCCCTGACTCTCCTGTCCCGTTTCTTCTTTTTCTCTCTCTCTCTCCCTAAACTAGTTGCTGTAGGTCACCCTGCAGTTCCAGTTTTAAACAGATACAATTATTAGACAGAATGAAACCAGGACAGCAAGAAGCTGAGGCACCACTCTCATGTGGTGTGACTTGCTTAATCTAACAGATTGAGGACCATCCATAGGTTAGACGGTGGTATTCATGGCACTTCTTTTTTAAGTCAAATAGAAACTATCCTTAAGTTTCTATTTTGGTTTATGTGACATGGAGTTATAAAACATATTTGGCTCCATCTTATCTCGCTGTCAGGAGGAATGTTGGTTATGAAAGTGTTGGGGATCACAGGAAATCTCTGTCCTGCTCAAACTAACCAGGAGCTCCCTCTAGTGGTTAATGCTTGCTACTCTCTTCTTTGCCCCGTTTTAAAAATGGCAACATCTATTTTTTAATTGGGGATATATCTTGAGATTAACTGCTTTAACATTTTTTCTTTTTTTACGAAACCAAAGAATTAAATCTGTGTCATCTGACAGAGAGATTCTTCTATATGTGTCTCCAGTCACTTTTACTCCTTATTCTAAGCATTATGCAATAACTAAATATTCTCTAACAAACTTTTACGTTTTTGACACATCTGTCTTTATACTCAGGTGGACTTGATTTCCTGATTGGGTGACTTTGAAAAGACAACCGGCTGCACTGGACTTCATTTAGGGAGTGATTTAATACAAAGGCACTTTTTTGTTAGAACAATGTACGCATATTGTACACTGTGAATATAGGCGTGTAAAGATATGTTCAGGTCTCAATGTAATGTCTAGAAATTGTGAACTATTTGTAAATTTTAAGGTTTTGGGGGACTTTTTAACACAGACTGAGATTGTTATGTGAAAGACTTGATTATATCAAAGTAAATAAATGAATATAAACTAAGGAGCTGATTGTGAAATGACTTATTATGTTTGCTCTCACTGTCCCTGTTTAATACAGGGAAAATCTGTCTCAGTCAGAGTTAGACGCTGCTTCAGACAGTCAGATCCTGTGTCAGCTGTTTACTGTCAGCCTCCTCATCCTGGGACCGCTCCAATGTTTGTTTTCACATTCTGTTGGCATCCTCATGGTTCTTCTTTATATTGGAGACCCTTCAATCAAATGGAGACAATAATGCAAGATGGAAAAAGTCAAAGAGAAAACAAACCAGAAAAAATTACCAAGGAAATGTCAAATAATATTTCTTCTTTGTGCTAGGTAATTTGATATCCCAATTCTTCAATGAGTTCCTGTATTTGAACACAAGGTTTCCTCCAGAAAACTTGTTAAGCCCGGTGGTTGGTGCCTGGGCAGTCATTAATCCAGCAGGCTGCCGAGTTTTTGAGTTAAAAAATGTTTAAAGTTGACAGGAAATTTTAAAATATCACTTGATAATTATGTGTTATTGGAAGATTGGAAGATTAATACCTGAGCACCAACTATAAAGTCTTAAAAAATGAAAACATTTTTAAAGAAAGAAATAAGTAATGCTTAGCCTGGCGGGCACAAGCAAAGCCTGGTGGCCCGCCAGGCTTATAATACACCAAGAGAAACCCTGCAACAGGAGCTATTTTTCCTTTTAGTGGCTCTGATTTGATATATTGTTTTGCATTCTGTGTGCTTATGCATAAATGTGGCCATATGAACTTCATAGGTGTTACAAATTATGTTTTCATCTCACTTCTTCTGTCTAGGGACCATTTTGATAGTATAATATTGTTGTAAATTCATATATCCATCCATCCAACCAAGGTTTACTCACTTGTCAGATTTATGCAAGACCTGACTATTTTGGAAATGTGTCTAAAACTCATGAATTTTTTATCCATTTTCTACAATGGTTTCTGAATTGGCTCAAGGACTCCAGAACGTCTAGTGAGGAAAAGAGATGACCTATAAAATTGTCTGAACCCTGTTCTCATGCTGCTTGAGTCAAATATTTGATTAAAACAGGCTTGTGTCCAATAACACAAGATTCAGAAACAAAGGACCTGATTACCGTAATCCAATGTATGTCTGCTGTTGACCTTTCCTGTAAAGACCGAAACGTTCTGTTTACTAGATTAGATTTAGGAATTGTAGTAATGCAAACAATTCACAAGATGGCACCATTATGAAACTGATCAGCACATCGTAGTCTGCCTCTTCATCAATCTATTGGCTCCCATTTTGTTCCTATCCAATCATTTGTTTGCTATTTTCAGTTTCTGCCCTGAATGTTCTGTTTGATTTTAATTCATTGGGTTGAATAATTCTCTATTGGAAATCTTGGAAAATGAAATTATTGAGCGTACATGCTGTTATGTTTATTCGGCACGTTGTCTAAAAGTAAAGACATTTTGTATTACAACAGCAAAATGTCATACTGAATATTTTTGAAAAAGTACTTTAAATCAAACATGACTTTCATAAATCAAAATAAAGTTTCAATTCTCACCATGTGCCATGTGTTTTTTTACTTTTAATTTATATTAATAGTTCCATATTTATTGATTATTTTCTTTACGGGCTGTAATTTTCACTTGTGCAAAATTATCCAGAGTGGATAATAAAAGTTTGAAAGCTCTTGTTTTTAGAGTGTCTAGTCCTAAACACAACAAAAATCATACACACATGTATTAAACTGACTTTTTAATTAAATTTCTCTCTTTCCAACAACTTCTTTGGCTAATAATTTGATTCAGCAATTATAATGGCTTTTCCCAGAGGAAGGTACATTTAGCAAATATTTTCCACTATACTGCCACTGCGTCTCAACCTCTCCTTTTCTGCAAAGTCCACTTTGGTGCGCTTGTCAAACGATAACAAAATCCAATTTTTTTTTTTCATACTTTACATCAACAAACAAACAAAATAGCAAAGGGGTCATTCCACAGAACAAACTGTACAAAAACACAATTTAAACAATGTGTAATAATTACTGTAGAAAATACACTTCAGGTATTATTATTAAACATGTCAGGATGTAGGTTTTACAGGGGAATGTAAAAAATTCTTTGAGATCTTTGAGATGAATTTCTTTTTTAAAACTAGAGCTCATCTTCAAGCTCAAACTGTGATTAAACCAATGTGGCGAAGTGGAGGGTGTCAGCAAAACAAAAATCACAAAAATATACACTTTAATATTAATCTGTAAAACAGTTTAGAAAACAATAATTACAAAAATATTAACCAATAAACAAATATCCTAATGTGATTTGATTTTTTTTTTTTTTTTAAGTGAATTGGTGGGAACGAGAACGTTTTGCACATTTCAGATCGGCCTTTGCGAAGACGTGTCTCTGACGGCGAACCGTGTTTTCAGTTCTGCAGTGGCTCACGCAGCCACACAAGAACAGAGAAGTGTGCGATGGCATGTCTGCTGGGTTGGTGTTAAACTGCGTGTACATACGCCATTCAGGTGCCACCAGGATCTTTACTGAGTTCTGCGGCGCACGCATACGTTTTGCCGGCGCGAGGCCGTGAAGCCGTGTTTGCAGAAGCACTTGTACGAGCCGAAAGTGTTCACACAGCGAGCGTTCTTGCAGGGGCTGGTGAGTGGGACCGGCTCTGCACACTCGTCAATGTCTAGAAAACACAAACGAGTGTCAGTGAGGACAAGCCGACAAACAGAACCAGAAACTGTAGGTCAAAGTGTAAGAGATGTACAGTGACTTGCAAAGGTATTTTCCATGTTTGGAATATAAAATCCAGTACAACGTGGAAAATAGTGAGTATTTTCCACTATTCACTAATAGTAAATAGTGAAAGTATGAAATTAAGCAATTTCATACTTAATTTCATTAAGTATGCAATTAAATTCATACTTAATTTAATTTAAGTATGAATACAGATATCCTGTGAAAGCCTCAGAGTTAAATAAGGAACAAACAGCATCATAAAGACAAACCTGTAAGTACATGGTTCTCACATGGCAAAAGGAAAAATTATACTTTTGTATGCCACTGTACACACATTATTGTATTTTTATTTTGTATACATATGTACACACAAACCTATACAGCGGGCACGGGAGTGGTCTAGCCTAAAGCCTGTGTTACATTCACACATGGTACCCAGGTAGGAGCGGACACAGCGGCCATTTGCACAGCTACATTCGTCCGAATCCTCCTCTGAACTGTCACCTTTCAGCAAAAAAATAACAAACATTAGACACCGAGGAGTAAATATCACATATTAGACGGCAAAATGGTAAGGAGACAACAAATACAGAGTATGATTTCACCTGGGTTGTAGTTTGCGAAAGCTGCCAGAAAATCCTGATCCCCATCCGACTCAGTCTCATGTTGCATCTTACATAGAATACTGAACATTTCTGAACAGACAAGAAGTGTGTTGGTGGAAAGCAGGGGGGAAAATAAAATCAAATATCAAGCTGATCCTGTAGGAAACTCACCCAAATTTCTAGGAGGGCAGGTGTTGCACTCTGGCCCCCAGCCGTGGCCGTAGTGACAACAACACTCAGAATAAGTCACCACTTTGTCGATGGGCTGACTGCAGATGAGACCCTCGTCAACCCGTTCGAAACACACGTCTTTGTGGGCTGCAGTACGATCTAGATTAAAAATAAAGAAGAGATACACATGCTTTTTAATGTTTGTTGCTTTCATTTTAGTAGTAATATGGGTTATAGTCCAGCAAATCATTTTATTTTTAGAGTGTTTTTAATTTTTTTTTTTTTTTGTAAAACCACCATTGGGTGCATAATGTATTATTATCAACAAAATCTAGAAAGTAATCTATGGAAGTCTGATTTAAGTAAAACTTAATCTGATACGAGTAGAAATGATTTTAGGGAAGCCAAAATTAAGAGCTTGTTAGAAAATCAATCGATATGAAAACTTCTGTTGAAAACAGATTTTGTGTTGATAAATGTTTCCAATGTAACTTTGGAGACTTATGGTGTATTTTTAATTTTACTTTTATGCTTTCCTATAAATAGGTTTCAGGTGTTAAACATAGAATAACAACAACAAAAAATAGTAATCAAAAGTTTAGAAGAGTAGCTGTTTCTGACTGATGTATTTGTGATACTTCTCTGGCATGTTCTCCTGGATTTCCCATTTTAAAGAGGAATGGGCCACACAGAAAAAAATATCAGCGATTACTGATCAAATGCTGTGATCAACTAAAAATATCAATTGCAGTATGAAGTTAACAAAAACACTTTAGTTAAATATAACTCTTTTTGGAAATACTGGAGGTTTTTCGTAAGAGCAAATACAATTTTTTTTTCTACCACTAAATAAATTTACTCAAATTAAGGCTGGAATTTTCCAAATATCATATGAGAGATGAGATGAATACATGTCAAGGCTTTGAGGGCAATGTGTAGAGGGCAATGTGGGCTAAAAATAATACAATAAAAATCAGCGGAATAATGAAAGTAAAAGCCTTTTTTATTCTCTGTAAATGCTTGTTATGGTTGGGTGTATCTGGGTCATATAGGTACATGCAATGAGCAAAACCAATAAATTGTTCTGAAATCATTATACAGATGGCAACGCTTAAAAAAAAGAAAAGAAAAAGGTTTATGACTTTTAGCCAACTCATAAAAAAGCTACAGATAATAAAAAATACATTAGCTGTTTTTAAAAAGATAAATAAATATTGTTTCTTTATTCCCTAAAATATTTAATCATTGTGAGTAAAAACATCATTTCAGATTCCTAAAATCACACATTTCACACAAATTTTTAAAGCAAAAGCAGCCACAATGATTTGTTTTTTGCATCGTAAATGAACAAATGGTAATAAAGTAAGACTCACTGTCATAAAACAAAGACAGAAACTGCTTTTTCAAAATTTTATATTTAATTGTAAATAAGTGAAGCTGGTTACAGTATGAAGTGGTTCACTAAATATTTGCTACTGCTCAACAGCCTGCAGGTTTTACTGTATTGCGCCACATTATTAAAGACATTTTGTGTCATTAGAAAATCCTGTTGCAGCTGTTATAAATATTAAACCGTGAAATAATAGTTATAGTTTTAGTAATATTTCATTCAATTGTGTGACTTCCTGGGCAGATCTCTCTTGGAAAACAAAATTCAATAGATTTCCTTGTTAGAGAAATACTAAATAAATGAAAAGTGGTTACATTGATTATTCTGTATGGATAAATGTTAAGGTTTTGTAGACTTTATAGTGAAGTTATCAATAAAGTTATTGTATAATTCTGACTCACCAAGCTTATTGTGTTAAGCTATTTGGCTGCAGGAGTCAAAGTAAAGCTTTCAAAAAACAAAAAACGACTAAGCTGTTAAGCATGGTGGTAGCAGCATCATGCTGTGGGGGTGCATTAATATTACAAACACACATTCAAACTGGTTTTGGACTAGCCGGAACAAGTATAAAGCGTTTGGAAAACCCTGACCTCAGCTAAGATCAAATGCTAGTAAATTATTACAGATGTGTGTTGTGTCATCAGGACAGTTTAAATGCATTATTAGAAGCTCATAATACGACATGAGTGCATGTAGCGTCTGTTTGGCAGTGTATTAATCACTTTCTATGACCAAACATGCTTACAATACAAAAGTAATATTGGTTTAAAGCTAGAAACATCTTCCTAAAAACAGCCTGAACAGGGCAAGGCTTGGGAGGAACTGCAATGGAAAACAAGAGTGTCAGACTGAGCGGTAAGGCAAGCTAGTTCTACCCACCGTCATAGACGCACTGCTTCAGCGCCGCGCTGAAGGTGAGGGGAGGGTCGCAAAAACAGTGAAAGGAGCCGGGCGTGTTCTCACACCTCCCATTCTTACAGTACGAGGGGTCCTGGCACTCATTCACATCTGCAAAGGGCACCACAGACACTGGTTACAGTATGAACATCTGCTTCTGGGCCAGAGCTTAGTCTGCAGGTGGTCGACTCAGGCTTTTGTCTCACCACAAAATGCAGAACAAATCCTTCCCTGCGGTAAATGCTCCATTTGGGAATCTTTTTAGACATTAACCGTGTGTCGAAGGTGCTTGGTTATCCCTAAGCTAGTTGTTAAGGCCGGTGTGTGAGGTGCATCTCTCAGTCTAGAGGTTGGACAACTATAAAACTAAAACAGGTTGAAATAAAACGGATTAGTTGATCGCTGATTAAATTCATAAACAGTTTTTACAGCTGTGATACTCGACTGGTTTAGATAAAACTGTGGTGTAAATAATGTCTTTGAACCACATGTGGTTTCTGTTAGTTTTTTTACTACGTGAACCATTCTGGGAGATTGCACAATCTTGCAGCTGGCCTGTGGTTAAAATAAAAGAAGAAAAAAAAAAAAGGGGTACTGATATCTATGAAGTTAAAAATGAGAGTTTGGTTCCGAAGAAGCTGCTGAAATTTTGTTAAGAAAATAAAAAATCTCTAGTGGGCAAAACATTCTGTTTATGAGCATAAACATATTGCTTATGGTCAAGTTTATGAGGTTGAAGTCTCCTTATTATCATTGTTACAAAATGTTCTTCTAGTTTGAAGAAACAAAGTGTGATATGAACAAAAAATAATTTATAGAGAGAGAGTCTACATCATATCTACAAAGCATATTTTCTCACACCCGCCCTCATTATTGCATCGCTTCGGTTATCGTCCCAAACTGGAGGTCAAAGAAAACAGATTACTTGGAGGCCTTCAATTTTATCTGTATGTCATAACGAAGCCATGTTTATCTCCTCTGTGTGTGCGTCACAGTATCGGGTTTCAGGTAATTATACATGACCTGACTGTGGCACATTCATCTGCAGACTAGGCCTGTAAACATCCAAAAGCTTCACTTGGGTTTTCTACATAGTACGGCTGCAACAGCTGCAAAGTTAGCTCAAGCAAAATGAACCTATCCAGGTAGAAACCAGTTATCGTTCCCAGCCAGACCTGCTAGATGGAACCGCTTCACATTGACCTACCTGTCAACAGACTAACTACTGTCAATCTCAGGATTAGTTTTCACGACTTCACAAACATTTGTGGAATCTAACCAAAGTTTCTAGCAGGTGATGAAACATGGAGAACTTTCTGTCTATGCAGGAACAAAGTTTCTCCCTGACAGTAAATATATTCATTCATTTTTTCACTGATGAATGTCATGAGGATATTTATTAGTAACTGGCACACCTGACCATCATCAATCTGCTGGAGATGACTTGTAGAAACAAAATATCCCTCACTGTTTAACATTATCTAGTACTTTTTAACCACAGAAGCTCACTTGAGGAAGCTGGTAGTTTTCATAATGATAGAAGAGTAAATTCATATTGATGCAAGGTTGTCATACTTTTACACTCAATTTATTGAACTAAGAAAAAGAAAAACAAAGCTGGATCTACATTGTTTATATTTTTACATTCTGCACTGAAGCATTTAAAAAGATGTCTCTCCTGTTTTGTGTCCCTAAGTTCAAGTTATTGTTTGGTTTGTGGATGCCTCTTTGACACCATTTGGATTTTATCATTAGGAGCTAAAACATGAACACGAGGTTTTTCCATGTGTGATTTTGAAATTATTTAGCTATTGTTTTGTATATTATGCAAAAAATCTTCACTTACACAAATCCGTTAACATATTTCCATTTGACAAAAAATTTGCTGATGAGGGTGTGGATACTTTTGATACAAATTTACTCTGATACATTTAGCACTTCTAGACTGCTGTAATCAGCAGACCATAGTTGAGAGGACCTTTGCTTTTAAGTTCAAAACATTCAAATTTGGGCAAATATTTCTATTTTATTAACTTGTTTTTGCACCTGATAGCATCTATGCATCTTCCAAGATATATTTACAGGAACATAGCAACGTGTTGTGGGGATAGAGTTAGCTTTTGGCCTGATCGCTGACTACATTTCAGCAATATACATCAAGTAATTGGTAGGCTTTACCTGTCACTACTGACTTAATTATCAGTTTCAGTTCCAGATATTACATATCATCATTACTCGTACATTTAGAGAAGAGCTGGACAAATTTTTAAATTGCAATCATCGCAATATCAGTGAATGCAATGACAAAGGACAGTTTGGACGCAATATTTGGAAGGGCATTATATTTGTCACATGTGATACATTATGTCATGCATTTACTTTCCATGTAGCAATTATATGTTTGAGCAGTTGGATGGACTTTAACTGCCCTTAATTCCCATATTTCAGGGTTTCCCACAGTGTATTATAAGCCTGGCGGCCTACCAGACTATATCTGTGCCCCCACCAGGCTTACCATTGTTTGTTTATTTTAGTTTTTTTTAAATTATTGCCTATTTTTAACACTTTATAGTTGATTTTCAGATATTAATCCTTCAATCTTCCAATAATGCATAACTATCAAGTGATATTGTCAAATTTCCTGTCAACTTTAGGCATTTTTTAACTCAAAAACATGGTGGCCAGCTGGATAACTGGCCAGCGCCACGAGCACCGGTCTTAGCAAGTTTTCAAGGGGAAACCATGCATCTGATGTATATTTATAGTGCCTGTGATGCTAGAAATCACTGAGAGTGGTTGGGACTTTGTATAGTAGCATGTAACATGTTCTTCATTATCTGCTCAATTATGTTTTACTGAAAACTGGTTTAGCTTCCCTTATTAATTTCATTCAGAAACTTGTCTAAGTTTTAAAATTCTGGTTGCCAACTTTAATATGCAGATCAAAAACCCGAGGAAAGCCATATAATTACGGCCATCCAAATCTATCTGCAAGACGTGTGTAAAAATATGGTACTTCTTGTTAGCAGATTTATTGGGGTCACATACCTACATTTTCTTTTCAATAGACAATAAATAGATTACAAAAAGTTTCTTTAAATCTTCTGAGGTCAAGGCGGGTACAAATTGAAACAAAGTATGTAATGTAATGAAAGATGGAATAAAAAATGTAAGTAGCAAGTGCAAAATGACAGGAGGGAGACTCAACAAATGTTTTTAAAATAGAAATAATCTTTCTTGGCGACCAAAGTGGAAAAGTTTGAGTGGAAAAGTTTGAGAGTTAACTTTTCCACTGGTCAAACACACAGCATGATGCAGGCTAAGATAGTGAGCCAGACATTGACAGTAAGTTTTCTAAATATGACCACTTTGACAGGAAACCCATTGTTTCCACATAAAGCAAAAAAACTACTGAGAAAAGCAAACATTTTGTGCTGCAAGTTCAACTTTGAGACACAACGAGAAACTGGTCAAAGACTGGGATAATCTTGTCAAAAACACAAAAGTCTCACATTATTTCGACTCAGTTCTGAGTCAGGAAGACTCAATAAGCTTTTTTTATCCCAATAATGTCTAAGTAAGAAGTAAGACTAGACAGATATGTAAAAGATTTTTTCTAAGATAAATATGTGGTTTATTTGCGCTGCGCAAAAGAGAGAGAGAGCAAGGCTTCCATATGGAAGTCTGAACAAAGTACTAGGTTGCTCAATTTTATTCCTGCCCAGCTTTTAACCTCTGTCTGTCTTGAGACATGATGCATTTAAACATATTTTAGTCCTTTTGAAACAGCTAGAGAAACTATCTATTTTCTGTCAATTGTAAACATGGAGCCTGCTGGTATGCTAAGGCTAACAGTTCTATTCACCCACTGCAGGGTGGACAGAAAATTATTCTTCAAAGAATACTAAAGACAACAGAAATGTTCTAAAAAAATATCTGTGAAGTCCTGCATCTTGACTGGAAGGAAAGGATAACTTAAATGCTGTTTTTTTTTTTTTTTTACATATTATTGCTCCCAAGCAATCTGAATACTTAGTGGAATAAATGCCTTGAGAAAACAATGGGTGCTGTATGAATAAAATCAGTTTCTGCAGGCAGGTCAGAGCTTTAATAAAACTGGAGATTAGAAATTGGCAACAAAAATTTGGTAGGTGCATGTCTGCTGCTACATTTCTTTAGTTACTAATAATTCCATATCATAGTGCATATTTGTTGAAACACACTTCTTCAGTTGGGTGTTTTAGATGAAAATATCAGTGATTTCAAAGACAGACTGATACTCAGGACAAATGAGAACTCACCAGCCTGCTCCTCGAGAGTCACGCAGCTGTTTCGGTCCACAGCCAGCGTCCAGGGCGGAGAACAAATGCAGTAGTATGAACCCACTGTGTTCACACATAAGCCATTCTTACAGTTTCCTGGGTTGTCACACTCATTGACATCTGCACAACAAAGTTAAGAGTTCAAAATTATCCCAGAAAAAGCTAGATAAAAGCTGGTTTCAGCCATGGGAAGGGAATACTACTCACCAGCAACTGTTTGCATCACACACTTCTTCCTGCTGGAGTCGGGGATCCAGGGCCGGTCACAGATGCAATAAAATCCCCCGTCAGTATTGACACACCGACCATTGGTGCAGAGAGATTCATCGTGGCATTCATTAACATCTGAGAGCAAATATGAAGACATGAAACGAGCACCAATCTGCTGTAGAGGGTGTAGAAAGTCCTACATACAGAAATTAGTCACAGTTTCATGATGCTACATACCAATGCACTCAAGAAGGTTGCTGTCATAGTAAAAGCCTTGTTGACAGTAGCACTCATAACCTCGCAACGTGTTTTCACAACGGCCCCTTTTGCAGATTTCCTCAGCAAACAAAGTACATTCATCAATATCTGCAGACAACAAACAAAAGATTGTTATTCTGCAGAAGATTTGATGTCTTTGGAGTTAAGAAAAAACCCCTCCGGATGCAGAACTAGCTTAAATTAGCTGGAATCGCCTGGTTGTAAATGAATCTTTTTCTCTTGCGCTGGCCACTGCATACTGATTAAAGTTATTTGAACAATTTAAGTTTTAAAATATAATAGTCAAAAGTTAAAAGAACTACAGAATCTATAAAAAAAAATCTATTTTCTACATGTTGAGTCCTGCATGTAGCTAATTACTTCTGTGAAAGAGCAAGAGAGAGCAATACTTTCAGCTGACAAAAGGAAGGATGGACAGAGTTCAACAAGGTGTCTGCTTTATCCTTGTAAACATTCAACATCTGTCATTGAACATGCTGCATTCGGAAATGACGACAGCCTTTTAGAAAGCCTAAAATCTAACTTTCTTTCAGGAAAAAGAAAAATCTTTTGCCTTGCTAACTGTGCTTGTAGCCGCAGCTACAAGCAGTCTAAGAACTGAGATCTTTTTTTATTTTTTATATTAAATACAAACTGAATTGTTGCCTTAAATTTGTACAGTTAGTGAAGTTTACGTATTATATTATAACTTAAATGAACACACCGTGGTAGGCGGGCAGGCTGTACTGGAGTCTTTGTTCACCGTAGAAACCTTGTCCGTGTGGACAGAGGAAGTGGAACTCTGCTGCATTGGAGAAAAACAAAAGTTTTGAAAGCAAAACTTTTAACAGAATTATGAGAGTAAACAGTCGTTCTTCCATTTGCTTCCTCTGTAGTGTTTAATGGTACCTGAGTGGGAGACTGGGCATGGATGGATCTCGCAGTGATCTCCCCACCCCACACCGATGGAGCAGCAGCACTCCTGTTTGGTGACATTGATGGCCAGGACGCTGTCGCAGAACACCGTGTCATCGAGGTTCAGGTAACACTCCTTCTTCTCATCCGTCAGGATTCGAACTGCTGCAAGTAGAAATGAGAAGTTTGAAGCAAATAATTATTAGATATCTGTAAAAATGATGCTAAAAAGTCTAGATGAATGTGGTTCATTTAGAATGAGAGAGGACTTACCTTCGCAGCTGTGTCTGTCCTCTGAGAGGGCATAGCCGTGATTGCAGACACACACATATGAGCCCAGTCTGTTCTCACATGAGCCGTAGGGTTGGCAGAGGTTCCTGTCTGCAGCACATTCGTCTACGTCTGGAAGGGAAATCACAAAGGTTGTACTGAGTACTTGAATTTCAGTCCTAACCGTCGCAAAATTTGCTAAAAAATTCCAGAAATGAAGCACAAAAATAAAAATCTCTAAAATTCAAAAATCAACATTGACTAGCTTATTCAATTTGTCATAAATTAAGGAAAACAGACACCCACAAAAAATCCAAATGTTTTCAGAAGGAGATACAGACCTTGGCATTCCCTGCCTCCGACCAGTTTGTAACCCTTCTGGCACTCACAGTGGTACGAGCCCATGCTGTTGATGCATCGGCCCCTCAGGCAGCTCGACGGCCTCTCACACTCATTAATGTCTGAAAAGACAGCAGAGGAAAATTTTGACTTAAATTTCCACACAAGCACATGTCTCTGAATCCCTTTCAGCAACTGCATGTCAACTCCTTTGTTATTTCAGTGAGAAAACACTGAAATACGTGAAATTGTACACTTAGAAATATCAGTTTCCTAGTATGCAAAGGCCAAATTTCAACCCTAATTTTATTTAGCTGTAAAACATAGTAATTTACATACAAAAAATGACTTGTTTCATCTAATAAGTACACGAGAAGTGAAGTTTAATCAAAGAGAAACTAATAGCGGAGTTAGAGAAATAAAGAATAGTTATAAACTTGTTTGGTTTTCTTTCACTCTGATGTCTTCTTTTATTTCCATTTTGATATGAAAAAGTTGCTCATATTATTGTTTGAGCGAATAAATAGTAAAGCATGATACTGATAGGTAGAAATATTTGCTGCTTTAGATTTTTAGGTTTCTGGATAATTTCACATTAATTTTAAGAATTCAGATTTTCTTATGCTTTCCATTGGTTTGCAGTTGGGATTATTCATGGATCTTAATGTATCAATCTATAATAATATCTTAAAAACTTAATGTTCTGGAAGTTTCTCATCATGCTATTCTAACAGTTTAAAGTCCTTTTAAAGAAATTCCAGAATAACAATGAGCGGAGTTTCCTCTGGCTGCACAGAGTAATGCAGTGTTGCCCCACCTCCACCTGTTGCTGTGTACAGCAGGTCAGCTGGCTGAAGGAAAGCGCAAAAGAAAATATTTTCATGAGAGCCACTTATCCGCTTATGATGTCTTCTAGTTACATTTGCTGAAATTACAGCAGAACCAGAAGGTGTAATATTCAGCATAAAATATGCATAAAAATAAAGTCAGTTGATGTTATTTTTATATCTTTCAATGAAAATTAAAACAAAAGCAAGTTTTGTTTTAGTGTTAATAATAATTAGTGTTATTATTAACACTAATATAACTGTATGCAATATAGTGATTCCCTGAGCTTTAGAGGAAAACATTTTTTGTTGGAAGTGATCCTGGAAGTCCTTTATGCTACAGCAATATATTGTGCAACATTACTAATATTATATTAGGTTTGTTTACTTCTTGCTATAAACAAAAACAATTAATTATGGCACACATTTTATAAAACATTTTGTGCAGACACTACAATAACCTGATTTGTGCTTGAGAATGTCACCTTGCCCATGCCTGGTTGATGCGAATAAAACAAAACCAAAGTTATTTTGGTGTAATTTGCACCTTCACAGTGGCTGCCCTCCTGTGTGCGCTGGTATCCTGGGTAGCAGTGGCACTTGAAGGAGCCTTCTGTGTTGATGCAGCGGCCATAAGCACACAGTCGAACGTCCGCACACTCGTCAATGTCTACAGGCAAGAATTTCTTTTGTAAATGAAATGGTTTAAACCAGAGGAATGTATTTTCTAATTAAAACAACACATCATTGTTCGCAAAAGTCAGGTTTTCTACTTACCACTGCAGCTTTTGCTGTCTGCAGAGTGAAGGAACCCCTCGTTGCAGAGGCATCGGTAAGTACCAGGGAGGTTCTCACAGCGGCCGTTGGGACAGATACCAGGCTTTTGACACTCATTAATGTCTGAAGAAAAGGTCAAACATGGGATTTTAACTTATTCCTTTTTATCACTACAGCAGCAAATTGCCTTAAGATCAGAAATCTTTATAATTTCCACTGCAAAAACACAAAATCTTACCATTTATTCCTGGTATCTAGTGCAAAAATCTTAATGTACTTGAAATATGACAAAACTAACTTAGTAACTTTTCAGCAAAATATTGTTTTAAGTCAGAAATTCCTTTATATTGATGAAAATGTAACAGTAACTGGCACTTTTTAACAATATTAAGAAATTATTGACTAAAAATAAGCTCCTATATCTTGCTAAAAATTTGTTTTGTCTTCTTTCAAGTGCTTTCAAGAGATATTTGTGCTAGAAACTAGAAATACTTGGTAAGATTTTGAGTTTTTGCATCGTTTGTCCACATTATCTCCATCTCCCTACCCTGACAACTGCATCTATTCTACCTCTCAGACAGTTTTCACACAAGTATCATGTGATATTTGAAATAAAAATAAACAGACACTCACCATAACATGTGCCAGCATGGGCCTCATAGCCGGGTAAACATGGCACGCACTCATACGAGCCGGGTGTGTTTTCACACTGCTCATTCAGACAAGCATCCGGACTCAGACACTCATTAATGTCTGGAAAAAGACCAGATTTATGCTTCTTACTTCAGGATGAACAGAGGAATTATTACCCAGATTATTAGATGATTTGCATCGCCATCCATAATGTCAAAGTGAAACTGTGTTTGTACCTTCACAGGCTGGATAACGGTGGGACTTGCTCCTAAAGCCGATTTGACATTCGCATTTATAAGAGCCAGGCAGGTTGACACAGTGGCCCCCGACACCGCAGATATCTGGTTTATGGCATTCATTTACATCTGTAATACAACACAAATGTTACAGTAAGATCTGACAGCATACGGAGGAGAAAAACAAAACAAAACTCAGAACCGCTTTGGATTTTTTACCTATGCACTTCAGTCGCCCGTGCTGGACCATGTGTTTATAACCTGGGCGACACTGGCACTTGTAGGCTCCCTCTGTGTTGACGCAGCGGCCTCTGCCGTGGCCGCACGGCTCCGCGTCACATTCATTATCATCTGGGAAAGGAAAGAACGCAAAGTCAGTGTGAAATGTAATCAAGAAGTTAACAAAAGTAGCACTGTACATTCAAAACAATTAGTGAAAAACTTCAATCTCAGAGCACATTTTGTCTGAATGGTGAGTTTGATAAGGAGCACATCTCTGCTTTTTTCAAAGATTGTGCTCACAGCTCAGCAGAAGAATTAGGGCACCAATAATGAAAATGAAAAGGTTATATGAGGTCTGCACCGACTTGCAGGTACCTGCCTGGCCCCCACACAGATTTGTCTTTCATTCACAATCTAATTCCTAAAAGATTTAAATAAAACCACAAATAAAAAATAATAAGCATGTCTCCACAGGAAAACTCATTAACCTGGAATAACGTTAAAATAGTGAAAGTTATGTCTGCATGTCTCTGCTTGTGCTCAAGTATTAAGCAAGTTTAATGACATTTACTAACAGGTGGTTAAGTTAAATATATTTCTTGCTCTAAATTCCTTGATTCTCAAATAAATAAACACATAATTGTAGGTGATTTTAAGCAATACGATGTGCTAAATTGCTACCAGCAGACCACTTACTTAAAATCTTTATTGTCTAAGGTGCGGTGAGTGTTTGTATATTTTTTTTACTATAATAAAACCTGGTCTGAAATCATGATCCTAGAACCAGTTTAATGTCAAAATATGCACTAGTGTTTTTAATAAGAAGATTTGAGAGAAGATTCACTTTTTGTCCAAAATGTAATTTTTCTGCAACCCAACATTTTCCCATTTTTGTCAGGAACAGCAAGAGAAAATAAATTAAATGTTGCTTGGTTTTCTCTCCCAGCGTTTCTTACCCTCACAGATGTTCCTTTGCAGGTTGAGACGGTAGCCGGGGAAACAGTGACAGATGTAGCCGTTCGGGCTGTTCTCACACTTCCCATGACCACAGATGCTTCTGCTTAGCCCGCACTTGTCTGTCTCCACTTCAAGGGCAGAGAAAAGAGACCACTGGTGTTAATTTAATACATCTATGTGTGTATATACAGTGCAATGCAAAAACATTGAAACAAAAATGATACTTTGCTTACACTCTTTCTGATCAATAGTTTTTTTTAAGAGTTGTACATATTTTTACCCCTCTCATTGTGTCTTTCTATGGCAATATGTTGCAATGTCATTAGGAACAGAAAAACTGAAAAGCAAAAAGAAGTGTGATGTCTAAAAAACTATGAACACCACCTGAAAGTCCTGTCTCTTAAAAATAGTACAATAATCCAACACAGATTGTTAGCGAGTGAAAAGCTAACATGAAAAAAAAACAGAAAAACTTTTTCACTACTTCACAATCATGCACTTCTTTGTATTGATCTCCCACAAAAAATCCCAATAATTACATTATTGTTTGTGGTTGTAAGAGGACAAAAAGTAGAAAAGTTCAAAAGGCATCATTATATCTTATTGATATTTTCACTTTCACATATTTGAAATTAAGAGACACCACTGAAAATTTCAGCATGAACGAGAGGTGATCACACAAATTAGATCAGATTAGAGTGATCAGATTTGGCATTGGTTTATCTTTTGGGGATGTTTTCTTCTTATGGAACAAAATCAGTGTTAATTTATTTTAGATGTTAAGCAAAAAAGAAAACTGTAGTTGTGGCAGCTTTCATAACACAATGTGTGTGAACGAAGCCTTCAGGCTGGTTCATGCTTCGTGTTTGATGTCACATAACATGCACAGTGACCAAAAGCATCAGCTAACTACAAAAGACATGCAGAAAAATTAGCTTTGTGTTAAACGTCGGGTTTTGGAAATGTGAGGTTAAAAAAAACAAAACACAAGAGTTATCATTAATGGTATTTACTGCAAGCAGGAAGTCAACATGTCATCTGTGAGAGACGGAGGCGGAGCTCGCCATGGTTACCGCCTCTCACTCTGGGTGGGTTTGCGGAGTGCTGGATTTCCCAGTTTTCAGGCGCGTGAAACATGAACCAGCTTGTATTGAGAAGAGAATAAATAAATAAGAAGCGACTCTTATGCTGGATTGGTGTTAAACTCACATTTACCTTTAGGGTCTATTTCGAAGGGGTCATTGCCTGGGGGGATTCGGATGATTGGCGGAGGAGTGGGTTTAACAACTGTGGATCCAACAGAGGAGAAATGAACCAGCAACCATGACATGTTGATCTTTGGTCTTTGTACTCCACAGAGGCAACATTTCTTTGCAATCTTCTGTCAGTTAGCAGCAAGAAAGAAACATTCCCCTCATTGTGGCAGCTAATGGTACATTTAGTAACTCCAGACATTCAAACGTTACTTGCAGCACGTCTAATTTTCTGTGTGAAAGGGGGAGCGTTTACCAGGCACTCGCGGTCGGGTGGTGCTGACAGAAGTCTGCTGCACCGTGGTCGGCTCCGGGGGCTTCTCCTAATCACAGGAGGGGTAAAATATTTCATGCCAGCAAAAGAAAAAGCTACATCTACAAATAGAAATGAAATCTTACCGTCACAAGTGGTGCTGAAAGGGAAAGTGGTAGAGTGAGGTTAAAACGATGAACCTCTAATAACAGGATTAAAGGCTTACAAAGCAGAGATGTCGGACATATGAACAGTGCTGGCCAGAACTTTAAATACGTCCATTATGGGTAGGAACATCATATTGACACTGGCCTTTTAATTACACTTTTGTTCTTCTTTTAGGATGGGATGATGACGCAACACACATCTTTAATGTCTGTAATGTTCCTGGCAATAATTTAGCTGGACATTTAACTTCTTTCTAGAAGGTGTAGAGCTTATTTTAGTTTAAGTTTTAAATTTTTAGAAGACTCCACTTATTTCCGGTACAGTAAGGTTGTTGCAACCATTCTGATTTTTCATGTTTATTTAGGATCACTGTCCAGTTTGGAGATTACAAAACAAAAACTTCCTTCTAGGTTGGCAGAATCTCATTGGATGGATATTTGAAGTTTGCTTTCCTGTGAACAGCATCACTGGTGTTCGAGCAGTTTCCAGTTCAAGGCAGGCATTGGCCTTTATGGTTTCTGAAGTGTTCGACATCATTCTTAATTTTTTTTCTCCTTTGTCTGACAGTTTGAGTCAAACACGTAAAACTTTGATACAGTTACGAGTTAAAACTGGCCAATGATTCCAAAAACACATCAGAACAACTTTTTTTTTTTATTGATAAACCAAACTAAAATGAACCTTTTGGAAAGTTTTTATCTTCATCTCACTGAATTTTTGTTTCTTAAAATTAGAAATTGGCTTCCATGTCAGAAAAGGAACCAATTTAAATAAGATCTGCCAATTCTACTTAGAGAAGTGGTAAAATGTCCAGCCAGAAGTAAAGCAGAAGCTAGCTGATGGCTTCAAAAACAAAGTCCATATATATTTGAACCTACGTGTGTAATTATGACCATCATACATTTAAAATTGCATATGCAATTTGTGTTTGACACTAAATTATTCCACCCAAGAAACAGAACAGTTCAAATAAATCAAGAAGGGCGACATCAACATAAAACTTCTTCCTGTGCCTGTATCAAAACTTCTGACGAGCAGTATGAGAATTTATGCAAGTTCAAACACTCACGATGGAAGATGATGGGAGGCAAGGCCACAGTTTCTGTTATACTTTGGAGATAGTATCCTTTCCCAGCAGGGCAAATCTTATTGAAGGCCACTAAATACAGCATGAGGAAAGACACAAAGTTTAATTATTTGATTGCATACAATTACATTGATTTGACTCTCGAAAGAGTCTACAATTTGGGATTTACACAAAAATAAAAGTTGTGAAACCACATTTGGATGTACAGCAGTGAGACAAGGTTTAATTCACATGAACATATGTCCAAATATTAGAGAATTTAAAGACAGAATGTTGAATTTTAGTTGAACCCAAGCCAAGAAAGATATTTATCTGACAATATCCAAAATGACAAATGATACTCAACTTGTTTAAAGAACTGAAAGATTCATTTAAAAAAAAACAAAAAACTGCATATTTAGTTTTAAAAAAAAAATTAAACGGCATGCAAGCAATAGACACAACTTTTATTTTTCGGACAGAGAAATACAATATTTCTTTCAATGAGCTGTAAAATAACCAGTAATAACATCTGAAGCTAAAGTAAAAATGCAATTGATTATTTAAAACTCAGGAAAAAAAATTTAAGACTTCTTCAACAATTTACCAAGCAACAGGAGTCATGAAATGTGGAGGGAATTAAGCTTCACCTCTGGATGAGCTGAAACTTTTCAGTGAACATTATCGCTATGGCGACTGACTCACCTGTGCCCACCAGAGGACATCTCTCACACTTGTGGCCCCAGGCTTTGCCCACTGTGCAGCAGCACATCTCCTGGGTGATCTGGTTCACCAGCGGGTGCTCGCAGCCCCTGGCGTCGGACGCCAACAGGAAGCACTGCGCCTGCTCCGGCGGAGACTCTGACACATGATGCGCTTCGGTTAAAACAGTATTAAGGGAGCAATATTGCTTATTTTAATCTCTTCCCACAAAACTCTGCTCTCACATCTTCATTGCTTACATATATGCTCAGCTCATTCCTTAAAAATAGTTTCTTGCAGTCAGAGACATATTTGCACAAATATGTCTTGCACAAATATTTGTGCAAGACGTTAAATTCGAACTCTCACCTCTGCTCTCTTTGATAATCTGGTATGAACTGTATTCGCACAAAGAGAGCAGTGACACTGAAGTCACATTGTGTTGAAATCTTATCAAGAGAAAACAAAGATAAATGCTCCAAAAAAAAAACATCATCTCTTCAGAAGATGTTAAAGCACAAATGTAAGATTTAAACAGGAGCAGGAGATATTTGCAGACATTAGAGACATTAAATCTTGCTACTGTTGCTTTTATGTCTGTGAAGCACTTTGTGATTTTATTGTCTGTAATACGCGCAATATGAATAACTTTTACTTACTCACAAGTCTCATCATGCTCAGCAAAATGCCTTAAAGTGCAGAGCATATTTGTCAGCAAGACACTCTTTTTGAGCATCAGAGAGGAGTTTTGAGCAAAAGGACTCAATATATTTCAGTAAAAATAAAGAATTTGCATGAATATAGAACATTTATGATTATATATTTTTTTATTTGAAAGAAAAAAAACTTACAGAGAGAAATTGAGCCTCAGTAGAAATATCATGTTATTACTTACCAACACATCGATTTCTCTCCAAAACAAAGCCAGATTTGCAGGAACACTTGAAGCTGCCCAACGTATTTAGACAATCTCCGTTCTGACAGACTCCCTGCAGTGTGCACTCGTTGATGTCTACACAGTCAGGAGGAGGGAAGCGAAAATAAAAAGGTTACGCCGATTTCTGCAAGAGACCTGGAAAATGACACGGCTCGTGTTTCGAGTTGTTACCTTGACAGTGAGTGCTGTTAAATCGCTTGTAGCCTTGTGGACATGTAGAGCCGTATTCTTCCACAATGGTGTGTTTGACTGATGCATCTGAGGGAGGAAGAGACAAGAGATCCAAAAAATTAGTTTCTACATCTTACAGAGAAAAAAATCTTTTAAGATTTCACACGTGAACAAAACATTTAAATTGAAGTCTTTAAAGTTAAACAACAGCATCGATTCGCGCTTGCACAAAGATCTATGCTCTTTGCCACACATAGAGATACTTGTATAACATTTCACTGGTGCAAACAAATCCAAAACCAACGTCTATGTTTAAATCAGTAACAAAACTCCTTTGCTCTTGATTCTTTCAGAGGCATGGGAGGCTTGTGGAGGCTTGCTGGCTTACTGAGGGCTGAAATGACAAAATTAATACACTTAATATTTATTCAACTCTGTCCCTGAGTTTAGGAGGCCATATGATACCTTTCATTTGTTCTACAGCTTTTTCTGCTCGCAACAACTCTCCAAAGTTAATAAGCATGCTGCAAAGAAAATGTTTCTGTGCATAGTCAGGACTGCCTTTTAACTGCAATATTTTTAGTGCAATTTCATCTTATATTTCAATTTTATATAATAGCCAACTTTTGATTATTTTGGCATGCCTTAAAAGAAGATTAAAAGAGAAAAGCAGCTTCCATCAAAGTCTGAGCTTCCAGGTGAATAAAAAAGCTGCAACAGATTTTTTAAACATTAATGTACAAAAAAAACTGAATGGCAACAGCAGCTTTTTCAAACCTAGGAGGCAGCATAATGTAGAGTCTGAAAAAAAAACTGGAAAATAATTTTTTGTCTTTTCAGTTCCTTTAGTTCAGTGGTGCCCAGAGTCGGTCCTGGAGCGCCGGCATCCTGCATGTTTTAGTTCTCTCTCTGGTGGTAGTAACAACCTTTTCAGCATGTCAATGTTCTTCTTAGGCCTCTAATGAGACATCGTTTGATCCAGGTGTGTTAAACCAGGGAGAGAACTAAAACCTGCAGGCTGCCGGCCCTCGAGGACCAACTTGGGCACCACAGCTTTAGTTGAAGCAGTTTCAAAAGTACACCCTCTACAGGTATGATGACAGTAGAGACAACCTATAGAAAAATAATCTTAGTACGTATAGTGTCTTGTACTCATACATAATACAACTTTAAAAATGAGCAGGACTCATTTGCTTTGATCCCTCTTTACTCTGAAAATAGTAATGAAAACCAAGCTTTTAGATCTATGTGCAAAGAACGGTATGTGGTGGAAAAAAATTAGTGCTGGCAGCATCATAGTGAGGGGATGCTTGTCTGAACCAGGAAGAGTGAAGTTGGTCCGGGTTGGTAAAAGGAAAGAAATTAAGACTTGGGGAGAAGTTCACCTTCCGACAGCCAGAGCTCCAAAAGAATGGTTCAAATCAGACAATCTTCATTTTAGAATGGCCCAGTCAAAGTCCAGACATAAAATCAAATTAGCAAAGCTTAAAAATTTACATGAAAAAAATGTTAAAACAAGAATGTTTGTGAGAGGCTCTGTGAAAAAACAGTAGCAGCTTTGCAAACAAAAAAGTCTTACATCTCTCTGAAAAAGGAAATAAACTATGCGTCTTCTAGATTGCAATTTCTTGGTTTATTTTGGAAAGAAAATGGGTGCGGTTGAGCGGTTTCTATACTGGGTGCTTGTTCTGTTACCACATTCATCCTCTGACATCATGCTACTTATTTTTCCAAAACTACGTCTTTGTTATGTGGTAAGCTATCTATTCCCTTTGTTTTGTTTTTTATTTTGTTCCTTTCAAATGTAAGTTTTATTCAAGCCTTCGACTAAAAAAAAAAAAAAAAGTGTTTATTAAGGTCTCAACTCATATAGTTGCTTTTTCTTCTTACTGGTATTGCTAAAAGAGAATCTTTTTTTCTATAGGGGAGTGAAATATTTGAGGCAGTTTTATTACAGAGCTGTGGGAACACTCCACATCGTGGAAATAGAGAAAAAAAACTTTGGAAAAGACGGCAAGGTCATGGCTATTTTTACTGAAAAAAAAAAAGAAAAAGGAGGAGGGGTTCAAAAATGCGCACATGAATCACAAAAGTGACAGCGGTGTGTGCAGTAGTCGAGTCATCTGCAGCGCCAACCAGACTCACGGTGTCAGGTTTTCGTCAAAGCCCGCATTGTCTGAGCCAGCACCAAGAGACGGAATAATGGCGGAGTGGAAAACGTGAGCGGCCAAGATTTTCCTGAAATCTAATCCTCAGCAGGGTGATGACAGTGAGCAGGCGCAGAGGAATGAGCTGAAGTAGAGGCCTTTCCCCCCCCAAAATGTATTTGTTTCTGTCTCACTGTCTGTGTGTGATTCCCATAACTTCTTCTGTTTTCTCAATCCTTTTGTTTTCAACACCATATGCTATGTTTACAGCGGGAACCACATATTTACATACAGTCTAAGAAGAGACACACTTTTTTCTTTCACTGTCTGTTTTTGGCCATTTAGAATTATAAAAAAAATATCTCTACTGCTAAATAACTGAACTATAAGAGAGGCGTTGTTGTAGTTACTTTTACTTCCTTTTAATATCAGAGAGAGACTTAGAGAAACTCCTGTTAGTTTATAAATTGTGGAGTACAAGAATCAAACAGATTTAACTTTACAGTTTCTACTTGTCAACCCAGATCAACTGGAGCATTTTAAAGTGTAGTTTTTCTTTTGCTGTGCTTGTTTTTCTTTCTTTTAGTTTTGTTGTTTTGTTTGCATTTCCTTCTAATTCATGTAAAGCACTTTGAACTGCCTTGTTGCTGAAAATGTGCTATGTAAATAAAAGTACTTACTTACTTCAAAGAGCATTTTTATTACTTTATTCAAATTTGGAATTTTAAATACTCAAAAATGACAAAATTCTTTAAACAGATGGCTTTGAAAGCTGCTGATAAGTTACTTCATAACATGTGAGTTAAATTAGAGTAAACCTGTGGCTGTATTTCAAGGCAACACCTCAAACAAAAGAGCACCAAAAAGAAGGTTTTGGTGCGAAATATGTAAATAAAAACCTCAGAAACAAAAAAGATCTTATATGTTGGCTGAAGCTGGTAAGATGCGGCCATTATCCTGAGTGGAACTGTACTAACACGGTCTGAAGGACCGCTCAGTGGCGAAGAAGCCATTGCTCAAAAAGCAACACGAAAAAGCCAGAAAATGCTTTGCAAATGCACAAATGGATAAGATCTTTTATTGAAGCAAAAATTAAACTGTTGGGCCAGAATAACTTTTGTTACCTTTGGAGGAAAAGGAAGGAAGCTTGAAGCCTGTGAACACCATCGCAATTATGAAATAAATAGAGAGACTGAAGGAACAACTCTAGACCAGAAGTCAACCAGAAAGCTGTAGGAATGGGGGAAAATCAATCTTAAAATGGACAATTATCTATTTTGGAGGCAGAGCTGCAAAGGTGGGCTAGCAAGTTAGCATGCAAACCTAATTCTGTTGCACCACTTCTGCCAGGAGTCATTCTGTTATCAGAAGCTTAAAATATTTGACTCATGTCTCAGTTTTTTGCTAAATGAAGCTCTAGCAATCCCTAAATAAATTCAGTTTCTTTAATATATATAAAAAAAATGTCCTGAACGCCATTTTGGTCTTAGTGTCAACTATATAATCACTTTACTGTTTGCTTAGCAGCATGTGTAGCATGTGGGTTTTTCAATGAAAAGCATTGAATCGTTATTTTATATCTGAAGAACATTTTCCACAGTTTTTGATTTTGCTGGAATATCTTATTAAAAATGTTAGATCTGAACTTAAGTACAGCATTAAAAGTAAAAAATAGGAGTTTATGACATCTGAAAAGGTGGAATGGGAACAATAAAATGTATTTTATAGCCAGCATTACTCACTTGGTAACTTGGGGCACTGGTAGCACTTGTTCTGTCCCCATGAGTTTCCCACACTGCCACAGCAATCCTCCTGATTGGTCAGGACGGGAAGCGGCGTGCTGTTGCACTGAAACGATTAAGAAGCCTCATCAGTGGGTGTGACGTGTAATATTTTACAGTGGTGACCACGGCATGGGTTTTTATACACACGGCTTGTTTGGGTGTTGTCTCCTGAAAGCAGCGGCCCTTCGGTTTGTGTCTCGGTGGGAAGGGCCGCATTGCTATTTTGTGAGGAGGTTTGGAGTCCAATTGGTCATGAGGCTGAATGATGACCGAGGTGTCTGGTGTGTGGTGAACACGAACGTTAATCTGCACTGAAAACAGAGAAAAGGAACAGACCGGGTAAAAATGAGACAGACAGCAAAAGCTTTTCTTACAATTCTTCACTTTTGTTAAGTCGCAACCACAAATGTATTTTATATATACAGCTCTGGAAAAAATTAAGAGTCCACTGCATTGAACCCCATTGGAAACCTCCTGGTTGTTCCACCAAATACTGATTTCTGAACTCTTCCCAAATTAAAACATTAGTATTGTTATTTCATAGTGAATATGAACTTGTTTTCTTTGCATTATTTGTATATTGTAAAGCATCGCATCTCCATTTCTCATTTTCTGCGAATAAATACCAAATTCTTGCTTGAAGTTTCGTCAACATGTTGTCAGTAGTTCACAGAATAAAAGAACAATATTTATTTTACTCAAACATAAACCTATAAAAAGTACAATTCACATGTACCTACCCTTATCAGTGTTTATTATTCAATTTACAGAAATCCAAGTTTGTAACATTTAATTGATACGGTCCAGGGTTTCCTCCAGTGTATCATAAGCCTGGCGGGACACCAGGCTTTAGTTGCGCCCCACCAGGCTTAGCATTGCTTATTTATTTTAGTTTTTTTAAATGTTAGAATTTTTGAAGACTTTATAGTCTGTATTCAAGCATTAATCTTCCAATAACACATAGTTATCAAGTGATATTTTCACATTTCTTTTCAACTTTAAACATTTTTTAACTCAAAAATACGGCGGGCCGCTGAATGAATGACTGCCCTGGCACACAACCACCAGGCTTAGCAAGTTTTCTGAGGGAAACCTTGCACTCTGTTAGAAAACAATTTTCTTTCTCCTAAAACCCTTTTTTTTGGATGAAAAATATTAACAGCAATGAACTGATAATGTCACAAAAATGTAATCAATTTACTCAGAAGACTGGATATCTCTAAATCAAATTTGAATAAAAACTTGACCTGATTGAGAAAAATGGGCGTCATTTTTGGATTCAGCGGTGCAAAATACTCCTAATTCAGTTGAAAAACCATAAACTTTCAAAAAGTATTTTTTGTAATCCAGTGTTGTTTATCATGACAAATTAAACCCAAACAGGTTGAAGTGAGTAATAATTACCTTCTGACGAGTGGTGCCCCACTTGTGACAGGGGCAGGGTGAAAACGGAGTGTGTTTGTGTCATCTGGGTACGCCCCATGGCCGTGTGCTCCACCAGCTTTTGGCCATCTGGCTTCAGGGAAGCAGGGTACACGGGCTGTCTGTTGCCGTGTGCCGCCTGCGCTTGCTGTAGTGGAAATTGGCAGAGTCGGCCCGTGAAGCCAGGCGGGCAGAGGCAGTGGTTCCTGGAACTGCACACCCCTCCATTCATGCACGTCAGAGGACACACGACTGCAGGGAGAAAGAGAAGAAGACACTCAGAGTTGGAGAAACTCCCACAAGCCACATATAAAATCGACGCAGGCATGTGATTTACACACTAACTATTTAGCTTAGCAAATGGATGCCTCGTATATTGTAGAGTATGTCCATATATCAAACAGGCAGATAAAGAAAAAAACTGGAATAAGTAAGACCATATTCGCTTTGAACTGTAACGCCATAAAAACCAAATCAGCTTGACGAACTGAAAGGTCCCTGAAAACCAGCCAGGCAAGTGAGAGAGCAGGTAAAGTCATCGATCTGTGTAACGGCTTTATTCTGACACATGGGAAAGATCTGGAGGCCTGTGGGAAACCTGCTGGCTCCAGGACGCTTCGAAGCGTATATACTATGTACTGCTGTTTTACTGGGTTTTCTCCGTTGCGTTTATTCAAGAGCAGGGCGTTTGGAACTTCAACTACAGAACAGTGAAAGTTAAAGAGCTAAAGAGAAAGCAGTGATGTAAAGAAAAGAAGAAGATTTCACATGCAGATTGAACTATGTGATACAACTTTTGTGAACTGGACAAATAAATCAGCTGCTGTGGATTTACTTCCACTCTAATTTAGACACTCAGAGGTGGAGTGTCTAATTCAGCCAGCTTATATGACAAATCATCAAATAACTTTAAACAAAAAAAAAAATGTATCCACCCACCACCAGGGTTAACATTTAAGAAATCAACAAATTATGTAAAAAAAAAAAAAAAAACTTGTCACACAACATGAAGTAGGTTAAAAGATCTCAAAAAGCAACACATCATGGTCCGACTGGAAGAAACTCATTTTGGAGATCCAGCAGAAATGGAGAAAACTGAACAGAGGTAATCCTTCCCTGGAGTGGAAAGCGCAATAAAATTACTTCAAGAGCAAATCAATGACTCATTTAGGCCACAAAAGAACCCACAACAACACTGCAGACCTCAGTTGTTTTAGAAAAGGTCAGTGCTCAGGATCCAACAATGAGAACGATACAGAGTAAAAAAAAACAAACAAAAAACCACTGCTCTCTAAAAAGAAAAGAGGCTTTTATTACATTTACCAAGTAACATATTGAGGCTCTTTAGAAGATCTTAAACAGGGAAATGATGCTTGACGGCTCTCCAATGTAGCTGAATTAAAACAGTTCTGCAAAGATGAATCGGAAAAACTTCCTTCTCTAGCATCTCCCATGGGACGGAGAACTAAACAACAACCATTGACCATCCACCTATCATTTATTAATATCTTTTAAAATCAAACCAACTTTCTAGTCAGTCCTAATGTGGATAAGTTTCTCTTCTTTCTCTTGCAACCATGATTGTTTTTTTCACTTTTACACTCCTAGTGCAAAAGTGATTAAAAAGACAAACATAAATATTTTCTCAGAGTTGTGGCTAGAACAAGATTCTCCTCAAAACATCAACTAATTCATATCTAACCTTCAGAGGGATGCATCATATTTTAATTAATGTTTTTTTAAATCTATATATGTTGCAGATTGTAAATGCCATTTTAACTGCTTCAAGATAAAAATCAAGATATAAGTATTAATGTAAATTAAAAAGATCCCAGATTGTAAAAGTAAGACATTTAGTTTCTGAAAATCTGTAGTGTCTTAATTTCAGTTCCATGATTTTCATTTCTTTAGTTTCATTCAGATAAGAAAACCCCAAAAAACTAATTTTCTTTCTTTATGCTGCAGCGTGCCAGAGCAAAAACCAAATATTACCACCAAGTCCATTTACAAAATCTGCTCTACCTTCTGTGCAGCACAGCGGATCATTTTTACCTTTTCCTTTTCCTGAACCAAAAGTACAGGACTGTATTTACTTTATGTAATCTGAGTGTTTCAAACAGTGTGGATCTATCTAGTGGTAAATTACAGAACTATACATAAAACTTAGTTGATTTCCCCCTGAATGCATGCATTATAGCTCATTTAAATGTGAATAAAGTCCCTCACCCCGACTAAGAGAGGTCTTTCTTTGCATTTGGTTTAATAATCAGATGAATGCACATATTTAAAGCGAGCAAGTAACTTCTTTCTTCTCTAGTTTATTTAATTTTGCTTCATGTATCACAAACTACATTAAAATCAACATGCAGATTTAGCTTTTCTGTTTTGCCAGTTTTTCTTTTTTTTTTTCCTCCCACTTTTTCTGACACCATCTAAAACAATAAAAAGATTTTTTTTAACAAATGCTGTCAAACTCAACTGGTTTATTCATCAAACAATCAGACATAGAAGAGCAAAAGATGTGAGGATACAAAAGGAAAGGAGGAGAGCTCCTTCTGCTTGTGAGCCAAGTGTGCACACATGTAAGCAATTAGGCGAGTACTGCCGAGGAGTCTGGGCTGCGGCGTAATTAGGAGACTGAATCACTTTAAACACGGCAGGGACATCCTCAAATGGTAAAATTCAGGCAGAAAAAAGAAAAAAATAACTGAAAACAACCAGCTGCCAAAGTGGAATAGCTTAAATCTGAACACAAGATGGATAATTCAGAAGCAGCCTCTCATTGCCTGTAGTTCAGTGTCACAGGGCCCTTTAACCACAGCAACTGAGCGCAGGCAACAACACGCAGAGTGCAGAGAGAGAGAGAGAGAGAAAAAAAAAAGACAGAGCACCGCGGAGTGAAACCTGCCAGCTCAACTCTGTCAGACTTCCTCCCGTTTCCACGGATAGGACTCCGTCTCGGCTCTGGATTCAGAGAAGGAGGAAATTGGGAAAGATGCGGGGGCTGAAAAGTGAGATCGCAGACACACACGGAGAGAAGAAAAAAACCCAGCACCTCTTTTCCAACTGTCATTATTACACAATCTAAACCAGCAGAGACGGAGGAGATGACAAACTGCAGGCAGGGTTTGGTCTGAGGCTCCGTCTGGCTGGGAAAGTGTCTGTGTCAGACCGGGAGCTCTCATCTACGCTGATGAACACAACGAAGAGCAGAGGCATCATGTTTCATACTGAGGCTTACAATCTGCTGTGGAAACGGGAATGGGGGTCCCATGAATCAGCGCTTTGATGCACGACCAGTGGAAAAGAAACTACACTGCTGATAACAGAAATAATAGACTTCAGGTAACGCTATGCTGCAGTAATAATAAGTGTAATAACTGCGCTGCAAGCTGTCAGTAAGCTGTGGATGAGGGCTTGAAGATGGATTTGGTTTCTCTGAGGTCTTTCCAGTACGAGCAGCCATGGCATGGCTTCAAGACGATCACACTCCGTTACTCTTTACTCTTGTTAAATCTATTCTGAGTCAAACATTTTCAACCAGCTACAAGAGTAAGAATGTTTACTGATGCAGAAAAACTGTCTTATTTTTGCAAAAAGTTATCATTCAATCAGATTCTCATACAGTCCAATACGTTATCTAGATAAATCCTCTAAAACAACCAGGGACATTCATTTAGTTTGAAAAAATGTAAAATGTTTAAGTCAGCAATACAGAGTTACAACTTAACGAGCAGAAATCTTCTCAGCACTTGCTTCTTTGTTTTTCTTATTTATATGAACAAAGCAGATGCCGACTAAGAACAGCATGGGAGAAAAAGAAGAGAAACAACAAAAAAGTAATAATAAAAAAAAACATGTGTACATACCAGTATATACACATGTGTATTATTTAGAACATGGGAGAGAGAAAAGAAAACAAAAAAACAGGACACACACAAATAAGCGTGAAAAAGTACCAGTAGATCTTCCTGTAGAAATTTTATACATCTAAACCTTTTTTCCCATAAGCTAACAGAAATATATTTCTTAAAACAAATAGGAAATTTAATTTAATTTATTAATTTAATTGCTTCCAATGTTTTGTAAGTGCTTTCTACTGACTAAAGTATATTTATTTTAAAGGATAAAAGACTTGGAACTCCTAAAAGCTGAACGAATTCTTAAAATCAAGTACATAGTTTAAAAAATTCATATCAAATTGTTTCATTATGTCATTTCCATCTATATATAGATTATTTAAAAAAAAATAAATAAAGCTAAAGCTATCCATGCTTATTATCTTCTGTTTATGCGAGATCAGGTTGTCAGGTTCTGACCAGGCACTTCCTGGTCAGAAATGACTTGGAATCTCACCTCAGCTAATTCCCAGGAGCAGGAATCTTAACTCTTCAGAACTGCCTTAATTATCCATGTCTTATATTCAACAAGACGTTGCAAACATTCCTCTGAATTGTTGATTCAAAACGTGATAGCATTCAGCAGATGCTGCAGATTCTCTGCGAATTTGCCGTTCCACCACATCACAAACGTTCTCCACTGGACTGAGATGACGACACGGGTCGTTGGGTTATAGTTTCAAGAAGCCAGCTTGAGACTACTTGAGATGCATTATCCTACTGGGAGTAGTGGTTGAGTGGTTTATTCTTTGCCAAAAATCTATCCTCCACACTATTACCACCACTATGCTGAACTATGATAGGAAGGAAGGATGGATCCATGTCCAAACATTATTTCATAAAGATGCCATTTTGTTTTCATCTCCAATCTAAGCTTGAATAACAGGTGACCTACTGCTGCACCTGATGCCTCTATTTTCACACTCTTTGCTTTCTATAAAGTGTTTTTTTTTTTATGATGTCTGCTTGTATCCAGAGCTACACAAGGATGCAGTAACTTGCACATGTACAGTAAATTCTCACTTCACTTCTGGCCTTGTTATTTGAGCCCGAGTCACCCCGACTGCGCACAGGCTAATGCTTTTGGCAGATCGTGCATGTTAGTGGGCGTGCTTGTCTGCGTGTGCTATTAAGTGGAGGGTGTTTCGTCTCCTGAAGAGCCGCTGCGGTTAGCTGACTGCAACCACACTTACAGTGTGAAAGAGCAGAAAGCCTTAAAGCTGAGATCAGAAGGTTTTCACTGTGAAAATAAAATCATCACCCTGGAGTTCATTAGCAAAATTTACAATCCCTGAGTCATTTGTGGACTTTCCTCGCTTATAGGTTCTGCGATTTCTGTTTTTGTGCCACACCTTTGCATTTGAAGATCTAACACATTCCTGAGTCTAGAGGTGGTATGTTATTAAAGAAAAAAAAAAAATCAAACGTGCTTAAGAGTTATGAGGTGGTCTACATGAATGTGAGGCATGAACAGGGCCGCCCGACTGGCTGACGGGGGCAGGAGGAGGGACTTGTGGTTGTAAATCCATTGACTTATAATGAGCAATATTTTCCACGCGTATTAGTCGTAAAAAAGGGAGTCTTTTGGAAACAGTTCCATCTTTAGTTCTGTTCTGTCTGCTCCAAAGAGATGTGAAAACAATCCTAAATAATTTACTTCTTAGACTTCAATGTGCCTAAAAGCTCCAGTGTTGCTTAACATTTTTTGTCCCCTAACACATTTGTTTTTCATGTCAATTGTGCAGAACATATTGTACTTTATATTTAGAAAAAGTACAATGCTGAGAGCCGTTATACTCTATGTAAATCGCTCTTTTACAAAATATGACTTAAATTAAACTTAAAAGGAGTCAAAGTTGACCATATCTTTGGCTTTCAGGCCTGATTTAATGTATAGTCCCAGCTCGTAGATTTGATCCAAGACTCAGGCAGTGTGTAATTTTCCCAGAGAGGAGTTATTCAGAAAGTAGAGTGAAGCAAACTGGATTAAAAAAAAGACAGAAAGAAAGGGAGTCTGTTTGTCTTCAAGCTTTATCAGCACCACTTCTCCTGACGTAATCAAAGCTGTTCCTTAAAATGCCAGATCTGCCCATGAGTGCTGAAGGATGCAGAGAACACAGATCTGTCTATTTAGGGGTAAAAATGATGGCGTAAAAAAAACATCAAGTATTTAGGAGGAATGCAAAATGAAAAGTGAAATGTTGTTTCAAGTGGGATAATTGTGATTTTCCTGTGAGAAAAAGATGTATTTTGCATTCCTTAGCTGTTAAGTAAGCAAAGCTGATGTATGTGGCAAGACACACATACACCAACGCAAAGTCTTACCAAAACACTGTGTGCAGAAAGAAAAAAAAAATATTTATAAATGAAAATCTGCTTTTGTATTTAGCTCCCTTTATTTTGGTGTCCCTTCATAAAATCCAGTGCAGCGAAATGCCTTCAGAGGTCATCTATTTTGTGAAGAGTCCGCATGTGTGCAGTTTCATCTCAGTATAAATCCAGATGTTTTGTGAAGGTTTGATAGAGAACATTAGTGAATAAACAAAAACATAAAAACCAAGGAACACAGCAGGCAGGTCAGGGAGAAAATTGTGGAGATGTTTAAAGTAGAATTAGGTTATTCAAAAAAAAAAAAAAAAAAACTTTGAAAATGTCTCTGACAAGGAGAAGGACCCATTTCACAAGTATGACTTGAATAAAAAATACTTCCAATAAAATATACTGAAGTATTTGACTGTAACAAAAAGGCCCACGAAAACACGATAGAGTGAAATCAAGAAGTAAAGTGCAGAAACTGTCGCTAAAAATGAAACAGAATGACGTGCGTGCGTTTGATGGCAAAAAATAAACGACTGGATCCAAAACCCTGAGGGTGGCCCTTTGACTCCCCTGTCAAAACACCTAACCACGCTCCAGTCTGTCTGGAGATGATGCATCGCAGTACCCACTCCACTCTCTCGTCATATTGTCCTCTTACCCACAGCCGCACCCTCACAGCACAAAAACAACAAATTATAGCTCTACAAACCGCAGCTTGCTGAGTCTGAAGCGGCTGCACACAATCTCCAAACGAACTGATGATACAGCCCCTGATCTGGCTCCCGCTTTAGCACGTCTGGCAGGACTTCAAATAGCAAGTCTTTAAGATTCAGACACCAAGATGTGATGTTTTCAACCAGCTTACTTTCACTGTGACTCAAGCTGTGACTAAATCCGTCCATTCAGAACGGCCTGAAAAGGGGAACGCTTGCTTCTTCATCCACGTTTCGTCGTTTCCAAGATTTATCCAGGAGCTGCTTTTCCACTGCTGCAATATTCCAGTTGTAATATGGCAACTGTGACGCATGTTATGATCCGGTCTCTTCAGCTTCAAGCAGACGAAAGAATACAAGTGGTAAAAGTTTTCCTTGCATTAAGTTTTCCGACTACTGTGACGTTCCACAAAACACCTACTTCTAATTAAATTCCTCATTAATCCGTCAAGCTGGCTTCAGTATTGTAGAAAACCTGAGAAGTTTCTTTTAAAACAGACTAAAAAAGATATTTTCAACCAATTTTTAAATATTAAAATCAAAGCTGGATGCATTTATCAAAAGCTGACATTAATATTAGTCGCTTAAATTACAGTATATCGTTTTATTTTTTATATTTTCGTCATAATGCATCCAGCTTTGAGCTAGAAAGAAACGCAGTGAGACACGTTTTGGTTAAGTCAGTGGAAAGAATAACAGAAAATGTGAGTTGGAGTGAATGCAGCCAGCATCATGAGAAGCACAGATAACCAGGAAGGAAAATACAGTTGAAGATGAAGGAGAAAAATCAGAAGAAAGTTAAAGACCGAGCCAAGAACAATGTTTTCAGGAACATTTTTAGCTGGAGCCACAGTCACATTGACATAATGTTGAGGGGAGGGAAAAAATTAAGACAAGTTCTTTGTTTAAAGGCGATGAATAAAACATAGGTGAGGTCTTAGCATTTGTAGCACCAAATTGTAACCCCATACACACTCGTTGCCATTTTCGATAAAGCTGTTATCTAAACATTATTTTAAAATAAAAAAAATCATTTGAGTAGCACTTCAAACATAAACTTATACAAGTCCTACAATTAATTTCAGTACATTAACTTTGTGTTGAATCTTTTTTCCCCCTCTGTTATCACCAGTGCCACTCATATTGACACGTGTAACAGATTTTTACCAAAACTGAAGTGGAAAATAAACCACGACTGGCCAAGGGTATAATTATGATGCAGCACTTTTTTTCTAAACCCCTGGCTACTAAGATAAATCCAGATCCATGTTTATGTTGCCACAGGGAGCAAAGAAGAGCAGCAAGGAATAAGATCTTGGGTCACCATTAGTTTTTCATCTTTAAGGTCTTTACTAGCTAGACTTGGATGTATGTGGTGGTGGAGCATCAAACGTCTTCCTGTACCACTGCTTGAAAAAAGTGTTTTCAACAAACTGGCAGCAGGTTTGAGAGTTGATCCCAACCAGCTCATCGTTAAGAATATCAGCCCAGACCAGAGCCACCTGGTTGGTGTCTGACTCCAAGTGGAGCTCTGAGCCCATTACTGATCCAGCCATAAGTCCATCCGTCTGGCCAAGTCGAGTCACTCTCACTTCATCCAGAAAACCTTTGACAAATCTGTCTTCAGATATTTTTTGGTCCAGTCTTACCTTACCTTGGCCATGTCTCTGAGCTCTGAGCATCTTCTAGCAACTCCAGGTAGGTAGGCTTCAACTAAATGACAGAACTGGAAGGTAACTGATTCCTGGTTGCTTCAAGCTTCATTTGCATAGTTTTTCCAAGCATGTTTCTCGTCACCCTGTTGACTTTTTGCAACAAAACGTTTGATGGTTCTGTGATCACGCCACAACATCTTAGCAATTTCAAAAGGGGTGCGTCCCTCTGAGAGACTTTTGGTCATTTGTATGATTTTTCAGAGTCAGTTAAAGCTCTTTTTTAATGCTTTTGATACACAGACCAGAGGTAACTTAGGGTTAAGTACCTGGGAAAAATAAGTTGTGGATATAATCAGTAAGATAGATACAACACTTTGACCCCTAACTCTTATAGGACCTCCATGTTTATTGTTTGTAGATGTTTCTTGCAGGTTTGAATTCTGTAACTCTAAACAATCTGTGAAAAGTGAAATAGAGATTACCAACTCCCTTTAGAGCAAATGCTGTTACCCAACCAGATTTTTTTTTTTCCATCAGCACACATCCCACAGCATAGAGGAATGGATTAAAAAAAAGGGAAAAGACGGAAGTGTCTTAAGCAGGCGAGCATTGAGGCTTGACCTTAATCCCTCTAAAATGACCTTTGGACAGAGCTCAATTCTTTGTTTGCATCAAGAAATTCTGCAGTCTTAAGACTATTCAAACTCAGGGACAGAAACCACATCGAGTTAAGAACAAAAAAAGCCATGGTTGTCAAAAACTTTGTGACCAGCTATAAACAAAGTTTATAGCTCTGTTTATGTAAGAATTGAGGCTCACATGCTGATATATTTTAAGGCAACACCGCAACCAGACTGCTTCCTGGACTGATATAAAAATTAAAAAAAAAAAAATCAAGAATTTAGCTAAGACATTAGGAAGAAAACTGTGGACATCCATAAGTCTTGCTCATCCTTTAGCTATAATTTTCAGGTGCCTAAAGGTGCAACATAATTCTGTTCTAACAATTATGTGCAAGTAGGGCTGTTATTAACAATTATTTTAGCTATAGAGTATTCTATCAATTATCGAGTAATCAAATTAAAAATTGATGAAATAAAATATTGGTAAATTCTTCTACACCTGCAGTATTGATATCGGCCCAAATTTTCATATTTGCGCATCCATAACAAGTACTTTTCTGTAGTTTAGAAAATTAACCCGTAAAAATAATAGCTCACTTTCTAACTTAACCTGAAGAAAAGTTATACAAAAATCTGAAATTATATTTTATTTAAGAATAGTAAAGACACTTCTAAAAATGGAAGTGAGAGCGTTGCGCAACATAAATAATCACCTGGCCACAACACAGTATTCTAGATAATAAAACATAATTTAATGAAGCTTCGAGGCAGGTAATTTACCTTGAGAAGTTTTAATAGTCAATTGAGGAATCGTTACAGCTCTATGTGCAAATAAAGTCATCAGTGCAGTCTGCAGCCATCATACTGTTCTGGAACAATGAAAATGCTTTTGTGGTGTCAAACATGCAAAAGACCTTCTGAACATACTCACTGAAGTTGGTAATAATGTTATTATCCATGATGAAATGAATTTAATTCCAGCTTGGGCTAAAATGCCACTCAGCCAGTAAAAAGCCATTATGCTCAAAGCAAATAAAAAAAAACAACCCAAAAGCATTCAGGAACAAATATCCTTATTTTTGGAGTCTTATCATGTGTTCTGATGAAACTAAAACAGAACTGTTTGCTACAATGTTCATTAATAATACTTCTGGAGGGAAACAGAAAAGCTTGCAAGTTAAGAACACAAACAAAGAGGTTCCAAAGTAGCTCAGAAACAACAAAATCAAGGTTTTAGTGGCCCTCAGAAAGCTCTAATCCCAACCAGATAGAAAATCTTGTGAGCAGAGCTGAAAATGTCTGTGTGAACAAAGTAGCTTACAATTCTGACCAACACCAGTTCTGACAGGAAGAATGGGCCACAGTCCCAGAAAACTTTCGTGAGAAGTTTGTTGGAGAAAACCAAACCTGGTTGAAGAGATTTTACGCTTATGGCGTAAAATCGTAAAACTGCTGGAATTTGAATTTCAAAAATAAATGTTCTTAATGGAAACACACCATCTCCATAAAAGAAAAACTCAAGTTAAATGTTTTTGCGTTAGGATGAGGTGGTTTTTCAGCTATAACAAAATTTGTTCATTTTACAAAACTGCAACGGAAGCACCTTTTTCCCAACTTCAAGGGAAATCTTTGTAAAATGTTGAATTTAAGAAAACTAAAAACTAAATCTAAAAATGCAAGCAGCAATAATTGTGCTAATCCAAAAACAGGAAACATTCAAACTGATTTAAAGTCCGGCAGGGAGGGAAAAAATATGCAGAGCACAAAAACATCTGGTCTCCATTGTATTTCTGAAGATATTAAAATCCTGATAAAACTCCAAGAACTGCGAGAAGCACTGTGTGCGAAAGTGGTGAGGTTCAACCATCGGTCAGTGAGAAACCATAATAATAACCTACGACAGCTAAAAGCTGCTCTAAGTTTCTATAACAGATGTTAGCTCTCAGTGGGTCCAACACTATGAGGTTTCTAGTCTTCATAAAAATGTACCTAAATAAATAAATATCCCTCTAGTTGCCCTACTTCCATGACCTGGTGTGGCTAAAAATGACTGGCTCCCACAGAGGGGGAACACGTTCCTGCTGCGGAAGGAGAACAGGAGAAAGGTTCACTCTCTCATGACGCGCTTCCCTCAACCATCAGCTGCAAGGCAGGAAACCGCCATCCTAAATATGCCTGCCATCAATGGGCACAGTGAGACCACATCCCACACCAACTGAGAAGCAACATGTGAAGTGGGTCCGACTCCTGAGACCGAACCAGCCGTCACAGTAAATGACATAATCACTCCCTTTAGCAAACACTAACCAGCGTACACCTTCTCCCCCTGCCCACCGCCAGGAACTCTGAGAGGTCTCTGCTTTCCAAACATCAGCGCTGAAACTCCGCTATGTATTAGGGTTGAATTGATTAATCGTGATTATTCACGATTATTCACGATTAATCACTATTTAATTATTGAAATTACTAATTAACCAATTACTGATTTAGTAATTGGTTAATAATTAGCTGGATTATGAAGACAATAAATAAAGATATTTACAAAGAAGTAATTAAGCCCAAACTGTACATAGCGCTGCCATCTTCGCTGAAACAATTAATCTGATTAATCGTCATTAATTGATTATTGAAATAATCATCTACTAATTCAGTAATCGATTAATCATTAACTGGAGTATAAAGCCTAAAAATAACATATTCAAAGCAGTAATTAACCCAAACTGTACAAAAATAAATATACATTTAGCATTTAAGATTAAAACTCCTTTGTCTGTAGATATGTTTTAGCCAAAACTCCTCAAGTGGCATAGTTTTAGCCTCACCCTGTTCAGATTTACTGAAGGAATGTTATGTTATTACATTTCAGGCAATGAAATGTCTATTTTCTTATTTTAAAAAAGGAATTGAATTTTATCTTTTATAAAAATCTGTAGAATGTGCCATTTTTTAATCCAATTAATCGACTAATCGTCAGAATAATTCCTAAATTAATCGATTACTGAAATAATAATTAGTTGCAGCCCTGCTATGTATCAGTCCTCACGTTCAGCGTGAAACGGCAGCAGACAGAAAACCCTGCCAGACCCCTGGAGTTGGAAGAGGTGCATTTATCCACATCTATATGCTTTGCATGACGTGTTTTATATGTCATGGAAAAATGCTACATCTCCTTAAAAAGCTTCCAAGTGGGCATAAATCCAATACTGCCCGCTTTTTTCCGCTCTTTCCTGGCAGAGCAGTAAGATGAGGGAGAAGCAGACAGAAACTTGGAACATGTGCACATGATGTCATATAATGACTATCTAACAGCCCCGGCTATAGGGAGTGGAGAGGAGGCAGGTGGAGGAGTGCTGACAGAGCTCTGCCGAGATTAGGTCAGATACCTGCCCCTCGAGGAGCCTGCGGGAGGTAACCTCAGGAGGCTGATCCGTCTCTGCTGCTCAGGCCGACTCCATGTTCTTCTGTTTACTCTGGCTAATCGCTACAGCTACAGGGTCCTGCATTCCTCTCAGTGGCTTTAAATAACCGCTGCCTGGCCCCCCCACTCGCCCCACATGCTACGTAAATGGGAGGAGAGTGTTAAAGATGGCAAAGAAGGTTGTTTGTTTGAGTAGGGCTCAGCGTGCTGCTCTTAAGAACACTGTTCTCCTGTGACGATGGGGAAAAAAAAAGCCTCTAATTGCTGCTTTGTTTTCCAAATGTAATTTACGGTGATGGGTGTTTGTTTTTTTTGTTGTTTTTTTTAAAGGTCACGCTGCAAAGCTGTTGACTTGCAGAAGTTTGATTTTATGGGAAATTCTGACTGAGATCGCACTGATTTGAAACGTACTCAAACTCTCGAACTGTTTCACATTTTGTCTGATTGCAGCAAAAAAATTTAACACACTTCAGTGGGATGTAGTAGATAATTGTGAAGTGGAAGGAAGGTGATACAAATGAAAATCTGAAAAGTGTGGCATGCATTTATATCAGCATTTTCCCTCCCAGGTGCCAAGACCACCTACCTCCACCCCCAAGAAGACCACATGTAATCATTATAGGTGCTCACAGTTGGTCATTAATTTTATTATCCTAAATAACACCAGATCACGTTGTGAGCTATTTCTGTTTCAACGTGGGTGCTCCTCTACTTTCAGCTCTCTCTCAAGCTAGGCTTAGTGATGCATTGAGTTCGCTCGGCTCAACGTGAACTTTTAAAAGTGAGACTATAACTCAGCTTTTGTTCTCCTGCGAGTAGCAGCAGGCGGCACGCTCCTCCTCGACCATATGGCTGAGGTGCCAGAATACGAAGTAGCCCGTGCTTCACTGATATGCCCCCTAAAATCCAGTCATCACTAAATCCAGGTTTTGAGCTGAATTGGGGAAATACTCCTCCTGGCTTTAGAAGACTGAGCTTGGTAAGAGAATATACTGTATATATGATAGTTAGAAAGAGAGAGAGAAAGACACAGCAGATAAAACAGATGAAAATAAATATAGAAAGGAAGAGAAACATCAATACAGTACAAAGAAGTTCTCTTTTTCTCCCTTTGGGGTGTTATGTTGAATATGTTGTGGGATGATGTGATGTGCAGAGTTAAGTTTTCCACCACACAAACATTTTGGAATCTGTTAAAAATATGCCAAATAACCCAAACTGTTCAGCTTTGGCCAGATCAAATTATTCATCTTTATCGGGTTTCCAACATGGCTGAGATACAAAATTATTTTCCTATGGCTTTCTTTCTAATAAGGGTGGGCATTTATTCTATCGTTTATCATTTATTGTGATGAATTTCTATTATGATAAGAATTTTGATAAATAAATTCTAATTAATGTCATTTAAATTCCCCAAAAACTGTCCATATTGTTGTTAGTTTTACTGTTTTCTACACCGTTTGTTCAGTGAGAGTATCCATAAATATCAATACATTTAAAAATATGATTAAATGCGTTTTACTCTGTGCAGTTTAGTGATACAAATCACACTTCTTAATATGACTGGTGTCCTGAAGGAGTCTGTTATGTTACAAATGGCTGTTTTTCAAGAGCAGTTTTTGTGTTTGTTGTGATATGATTAATTAAAAAACAAGTAATAATAAATAGTTCTCAACGTCACTTTTACTGTTATCACCTGAGTACTATAAAATTTGTGATAAAACTGTTTTTCCATTTCACCCTCCACTAATATGGCTGTCTTCTTACCACTCCGCTATTGACCCTTTGCTACTGCGTCACTTAATCATTCGAAGCGCCATGATGAACGTCGGAAATTAGGATCGGGAGTATTGAACTGAGCGACTGAAGTTGTTTTCCAAGTTGTTTTCGCCAGTTTATTCACGGCTTTTACTTGTTTGAGTTGAGCTAATTTGTCTTTGAACGTAACACACCTGGTTGTGGCTCACAGACGGCGGTGTTTACAGAAGCTTGAGACAGCTAGCTTAGAAACAAACCCATACCTCCTCCCTCCTGACATGTTGGTCAAATTACTGACTTTGCCCGAATTCACCACATGATTTATATCACTCTGTCATAAACAGCGTCTCCCCTTAAACCGGAGCAGCATTAAAAACGTACAAGAGACGAGATGCTAACCAGGCTACATGATGGCGGGACATTGTTTCCATGGTTACTGATGGTCAGACGCGTACGTTCGCCATAATGCAATATTTGATACCCGTCTCATCATACTCATAAAGTATATGAACGTTAATGACTAATTGTTGTCGTGGCAACGAATTCTCCCACCTGAGCTGTGGATTTTGGCAGCTCCTCTTAAGTCACCACAGACCTCTGGGCTGATTGAAACCCTCCTTACCTAAACTGTCAGTTTTAGGAGATGATTTACCGTAGCTTTTTAAATAAAACTTACTTTTCAGTTGTAGCTGAAAGAAGAAAATGTAATGGGCATGATCCATTGTGACTTTGCATGTGTGCGTGCGTGCTTCTCTGCTTTAATCCAGCTTGTAGAGTGGTGAAAGATTTATTGGAGCAGAAGACCTTAAATAACCCCATGTGTTGCTTTCTCTACAAGCATAAATAGACAGGGAGAGGTGACAGAATGTGGCTCCGTGAATATTAAAACTCAGTCTAGATGAGAGCTTCACGGTTTAGGCAAAGCACCCCACAAACACACCCACCCACCACCAGCTAAGGGAAGAAGCTCTCTTGATCTTTAAGCTTCAAATGAATGCATAGGTTTGCGTTTGAGACTTCGAGAGCGTGGGAGCCGTGTCCAGCTTCGACTCAGAGTTCATTCCAACCTGTGGCAAAAATACGGACTGCTGTAGGTTTACGGTTGCCAGCTTCAGGCCGCCTTCTCAACAGTTTGGCACGAGAGAAAGAGGAGTGTGGGGGGAAGAGCAGAGGGCTCTGAAAGGTAAAATAAACTCGCCTCCCTGCACTGAGAGAAAGCAGACCATGCCCTATTTACTGTATTTAACTGACTGCTCTTCATTCTCCAGCTCCCACAGACCTCTGACCCGAGCCGAGGAGAAACCAAAACAAACCACAAGGCTACTACTGTCACTTCGCTCTAAATACAAAACCACATGGGAAAACCCAGAAATAGCTGCCTGCCATGATACCCGACTTAAAGGGACGACAAGCCCAGACCAGGGCACGATGAGAGCACTTCCTGTGCAACGCGGGGCCTCCGAGCCTGGAATAAGACGTTAATCCAGAGCAGCTCGGACATCCAGAACCCAGGGAAAAGAGGGGATGCTGCTGAGACGAACAGGAGGGGCCAGGGGCTTACAGTGTGGTTTGTTTGAGCCAACAGCTGCTGTCAGTGAACCTGATGTACGAGATGCCTCTGCAAGATTGACAGCACGAAAAAAACAAGAACCAAGAGAAAAAAAATATATTGGATTTGTTAATGGAATGCAAATGTTTTATTATGTGCACCGGTTTTATGTGTGTACATAGATCATTTCAGAAGGACAGCTTTAAAACTATCCAAAATTAGACATGCACACGTAAAAACTTGGAACTAAAATATACTTTCTGTGCAGGGGAGGGTTCTAGTTTGCAGGGAACAATACTTGATCCTTATATTAATAATAAAAATATTCAATAACTTGAAATTTCACTTCAAGTTATTGAAACTTGAAGTGAAATTTTGATTAACTGCACAGTTTATAGTAGTACTAATGTAAATGTCACTGGAATACAACCAGATGCTGTCTCTCTTTTTGTATCCAGGTGACAGATGCTGAGTGAGGCTTCAAATATTACTTATTGGGTGAAGGCATGCACTCTTCATCAGCTGATCCCACTATTCCCCTCAGCTTTGTGCAAACCCTAAGCTTTTTTTTCTTGCATTTTGTTTATTTTTTCAATTATTTGTTTGCTTTCTGCTCCATAAAGTCTTGGAATCAAATCATGTTTAGTTTAGGAATAAATCCTAATTTGTCTGAAAAATTGCACATTTTATTACCTTGTATGATCCTGTCAAATTTGCTGAGTTACAGCACCTCATGATTCTTTTCACAGACAAACACAGAGTGTTTTTTGCAACATCTCACTCTGGAGACAATGTTTTGTTTGTTTTTTTTAAATTGTCCAGAGAAAACCCTGGACTTTTGGACAATAACTCAGACCAGTCACTAAGTCACATACGGGATTTAGCCTAAAAAAAATCTCCAACATTCACAGGTTGAAGCTGTAAATCTGATCTTTTTCAAGCTCCTCTCAGTTTTTAAAAAAATTCAGTGCATTCCTGACTGGAAGCTGTAACCTCTGCCAACGCCGATATGTCCTGCAGCTGTTCAAACCACAACCTGAGTTTGCTGTCCTGTTGTTTTCAACCACATTCTTATGCTGGCACCTTCTACATTTTATAAAAAGTGAAACTCCTGGTGCATAAAGGAGCACAGACAGGAAAACATGCATCTCAGACAATGCATGTCAGAAAATCTCAGAAAATGCACATCTGAACTGCGCCAATATGGAAAAGTCTGCATTATTCCTGGCCGTAGAATTTGGCCGTTTTGACACAAGAGGGAGAAATTTCCACCACATTCCAGCGCCAAAGTCAAACCTCCCATCCATCTCTTCACCAAACCCAGCGGGGAACTTTTCAGATACTTTGACTGGGAAAACGTAGGGGACTGTATGATAGGACCATGATCCAAAGGCGCTGTGAGGTATTCCAGGAATCCGATATGCCTCTTTTTATTTATTGGACACAGAAGCTCCAGAACGTGATGCATCACATGGAAACTGGGGCAGAAGAGGGAAAACCGAATCCTGAGCCAACTTTCTGACTCTGAACGGCATCAGAGAGGAAGAACGGCGTCATGGCGCTCCGAGAAGGAGTCAGCAGACTTCAATAGCACCGCAGTCATAAAGTATATCATATTTATGCTGCTGTTGCCAGCACCCGTTTCTCTTCTCCCTAAAAATTCCAACACAAACCTGCATGGATTGAAAAAGCACAGGAGGAGTTAACACGAGCAGCTATTAAATCATGCTGCTGAAAGAGAAGCACACTTATCTGTTGAACAAGAGCTAGCAATGCAGCTAATTTGCGAAAATATCTTATTTTATTTTATTTTCTGACTGCAGGGATTCTTTTCTCGATTGAAGATTAACTTTGAACAAGACATTGGGAGGCTGGATGCGGTTCTTTGAGTGTGAGATCAATGTAGACTCCTAGGCACCACCACCTCTGATCTGACACACCAAATAAAATAAAATAAAATAAAATAAAATAAAATAAAATAAAATAAAGGGCTATACCTATGTCAACCAGAGATTGGAGTCAGGGGAAAGGAGAAATCCCCTCCGATTGCCAAACCCCAGAAAAGAAAGATAATATTTCTTCAAATTGTCTCATTGTACATAAGTAAAAGTAGGAGTTCCCCTTCTCAAAACACTCAGGCATCGCCTGCCCAACAACATGCAGAAAGTAGGTAGGTACATAGATCAGAAGAGCACATTATGTTCCATGTAATGAGCCTCACTAATTAAAGTGCAACATGGGAATATTTTCCAGCGTTTAAGTACAGGGTAAAGCCCACCGCACCTCATCTTAGCCTCTTGCTAAGTAAAAGAGATTGAGTCAAGTGACTTGAGTTGATTGAAGGAATTAGTTTAATCACAATAATGTATGTTTGTTTTTAAGGAGGATTGGCGTCCTATGAAAAACCCAATGCTTATTTCCGTCAATGCTTTTTTTTGTCATGTTTAAATGTTTCAGATCATCAAAGTCATTTCCTTAGCAGACAAACATAACCTGAGCAAATACAGAAATCCATTAGCTACAAATACAAATGCATGCAAGACATTCTTGGCCAGCCTTGTTCTAATTTTACTCTCATGACTCATGTGCAATAAAGTTGAGCTATTTGCAATTTTTTACACAGTCTGACTTTGAAATGAAATTTGCTGGGACATTAATTTCTATGAAGACTGGCAACTCTTCTAAATGTTTTCCACTTCTGAAGAATGTTTTTCTCTGGAGAATTTAAATAGCTTGGCAAGGACCTCATAACCCCTCCCATGTTGACAGGCAGCAACAATTAATTATTCAGTGTCATTGCTGTTGTCTTTCCTCCTGGCATTGTGCTAACAAACCCCCTGCAGTGGTCACACTTGCTGATAATCATTTAATCAAGCACTTTTCTCTTCTCATTTTATTTCATTTAACCTTTAAAAACCCAGAGATTAAAAGCCTATTTTTCAAAGGAGTCATATTGAAACAGCAGGGGTGTCATTTTTGCGTCACCTAATTTGACAAACAGTAACATTATAAAACTTGTCTTGCATTTTCGTACACTCAAAGGTATAGTTTCAAATAATATTGAAATGGTAAAGACATATCAGTTTTATTGTGCTCTATTTAATAAAATATCAAAATTTAAAAAGGGAGCATTGTACTTTCCCTACTTACAATTAGTTAATTGGCTTATTTTAACATTTTCTGTTACAATTGTTAATTGTTTCCTGCATTTAAACCTCCCGGTGTTACAACTGAGTGCATAAAACGTTCGTAGATCAAAACCCCTTTTAGCTTTTTGTCAGTCTGTAATCTTTGTTGTATAGGCTCTAATTGGTGAATAAAAAATAAAAATAAATTAAAGTCTGAAAAATGTGTGGTAAATTTGCATTCAGTACAACTGAGTCTATACATTTTAGAACTATATTCCAGGCCAAAAACCTGCAAGTTTTTTGGGTCATATGTAGCGTTTGATAGTAGAGACTGAAGTTTTCATCTAAGCAAAATATCTCACAATGGATGGAGAATATCTGAACATGTTATTTTTTGTCTTGGGACAATTTTTTATTTGAACGTTGGTCTGTACTTTGACTGGACCAATCCAACACATAAATATTTTAGTTTTTGTTTTGGTTTGTTGTCGTACTGGAAGGTTTTCCGTGTTTCTCGATGGGGTTTTTCCAGGGCACTCCTGTATTTAGCTTCATAGATGTTTCTCGCCAACATTAACAGGCTCCCCTGATCCTGCAGAAGAAAAGTGTCCCACAGCATGACGATGCCACCACCATGTCTCATAGTGGTCATGCAGTGTTCAGAGAGAAGTCTGATTTTGGCTTCATCTGTATGCAGAAAACTTCAAACTGAATTTTTAAATGTTTTTTTCAGCAATGGTTTTCTTCTTGCCACTTCTCCATAAAGACCAGATTTGTGGATTAGCTAATAGTTCCTCAGCCAACAGATTTTCCCACCTGAGATGCAGGTCTCCGGTCTATTTCTGTGATTATTGCTCTTCTCACTCAGCCAGTCAGTGTACGTGGGCGGACTTGTCCTAGTAGGTTTGTATCAAGCCACACTCTCAGTTTTTATGTAATGAATTGAACAGCGTCCTGTGAGATCTCCAAAGCTTTAATATGACCCAGCTTTAAGCATCTCCATAACTTCATCTCTGATCTATCTGGTATACTCTGATCTATCCAGTATACTGTGAAGGAATCCAGTGACTCCTTCACAGTATACTGGATTTAGACACGGGTAGGCTTTATTTACTTATTCAATGACCTCTAAAGGGAATTGGTTAAATTGAATATTATTTAAATTGATTTGAATAAAGGATAAAAAAAAGAACACCTCTTAAAACAGCAGCTTTTTCCTTCTACTTTACAATTCTGGACTACTTTCTGGTGGTCTGTTGTGTAAAATCCTGATAAAATGCCTTGTGGTTTGTGGCTGTCGACTGACAAGACCTAAAAAAAAAAAAAAGTACATACAATTTTGAAAACGCTCCACTTTTCCCACTCACTGCTACAGAAATAAAAATGCATAAAGCTTACCCAAGTGTATCTAACTGATTACCTGGTTTAAAAGTTATAGGTCTGTATAAAATACATCTATGTTTTGTTAGGTTACAGTTCTGGGTGCAGTCTTGCCATAATCCCATTAAACTCATATTGCCAGGGTAAATCATTCTGCCCAATTAGGATATTTTATGGAGTTCCATGGCTGTAATTAGCATTTTCACTGTCCATGGTATTTTTATAAGGTCTGCCTGGAAGCCACCGCAACCTTTTAAAACTCGGAGGTCAAGCCCAGAGGCCTATTCATATCTCCCCTCCCTCCGGAGGAAATAACACGGCATTGTTCCACTCACTCACCAACCCTGAAGCCCTGTCCGATGAGCGTGTCGGCGCCCTGGCCGTTCTCTGCGATCAGCGTGGTGTTGTTGCCCTGCTCGCACCTATCCTGGCACTGGCCCTTCAGGCAGATCCGCTTGCAGATGAGGGGCGCGATGACCACCTTGAAGCGCTCCCGTGCCGAGGCGCGCTCCGAGCACCACACCAGCCTGTGGACGCTCAGCCAGATGACGAGCAGACGGGAGATCATCAAGCAGGGCATCCTGGCATCCTTCACTGCCCCGTGCAGAGATCCGAGGGCATGAAATCTGCTGGCTTCGGCTCCAGCTCAGAGGAATCCCGCTTTGTTATCCAGGGGGAAATTTTGACGTCTCATACGGTGGACTCAGAAAAAAAAAAAAAAAAAAAAAACTGAAGAAGGAGAACAAGAAGAAGAAGAAGAAGAAGACGCGCGTCCTGATTTCTGTTTTCTTCTTTAGGAAAGAGAAAAAAAGTTACTCCCTTCGCGTATCCAGGTGGTCCGCCTGCAAAACTGCCACGTTTGCCATCCTCGGAAGTTTCCCGTTGGTCCAAAAAAGTTTGCTGCGGCGTCTCCTCGGTCTTCCCTTCCGTCTTTTCGCCGTGCTGTGTTGGAGAGTTGGCGAGGACTGGTGCGTATGAGGGTTTGGGAGAGAAAGAAGGGAGGAGACGGAGGAGAGGTGAAAGCGAGGGAGCCAATCCTGTCTGGAGAAAGCTCGCTGCAGGCAGGCCAGGCTTTCCTTGTTGGCTCTTCCTCCCAGCACCTCCTCCTCCTCCCTCGCAGACCCCCGCTCCGCAGATCACAGCTGTACATTTGTGTCACTCTGACTCACAAAAACTGTCGTCAGCCCCGGATTTATGACTCGATGCACCTTTCTGTCGAGGTTCATGTATGTCTGGAAATATAGGAACGCGACAGCAGATTCCCAGCTGGGATCCATGAGACATTGGAGGCTTTGCCCAACACAGAAACACAGGACATGTTGTACCAGTTCTCTGCCGGATTTTAAGTAAATTAAAATGAATCTGAAATTGTAAACTACCATTTAGTTGCTGGGCATCATCAGACCCTCATGTGCTCTGGGATGACTGAACTTCAGATTTCCTGATCAACAAAGATGTTGTGACTCTAAAAGATAACCAGAAAGTCTGAGTGTTTAGAAAAGACAAATAAAGCTACATCCAAGACATTTAAGAATATGGAATGTGGCATATGGCATATCTGAACCTGGAAGCTGTAAAATACTTAAATATGTGTTTAAATTCAAAATGAGAATCTGACTTCACAAAATGAATCATGCTGTACTGAAGAATGGAAACTTGAGATTTACATCATACATTGCGCTCATTTCAGGTTTTTGTCTTGCCTGTTCATAACTAGCACCACTGGAACCTCTCCATTTCCTCCTTAAGTCTATTGCCGTGGTGAGCTTTCAGTTTCTCCAGCCATAGGGTATTGGTGTCAGGAGATTCCTGCTTCTCTCGTTTGCTTTTCCTCTGTTGTTCAGTATAACTCTGTGTAGATCTCATGTTGTTTCACTGCCACTGAGAAATCATCCTTGACGTTGGAGTGGAGAACATTGTGTTTATTGTCCTGGCTGTGATTCTCCTGCACATCTCTTGAGGCAGTAGGCCAGAGCTCTGAGGAGTCTCTTGGCAGCCTGTAGAGCCTCTGGTTTGGACAGGTTGGAGTATTTCTTCACTGGTGTATGACTTTCCATGTTGCCTTGATCTTAGCTTCCAGCATTCACTGTAATAGGAGACACTGATACTTGTAGCTGTTGTTGTACTTTGTCTTGCAATCAGTTATCACAAGAATCACTGTAGCTACTCACAAGTAGATCTTCAAAAGTCTCCAGGGTTTCCAGCTAAGTCATGATCTCAGCATCTTTGCTTCTTCCTGGAGTTTGGTACCCATTCCCTCATTATGGGGATATTGGTATGCTCTGACTTTTGCACTTGGCTCGCTCTTACCTTTGTTGTACTTCATCAGTCTTTAGTTGTTATAGTAACTTGTCTCAACTAAGTACATTAGATGGGCTACAATTCATAGAAGCTTATCAAAACTGGACAGTAAAAGACTGTAAAAGTTGTCGCTTGGCTGGAGTGGAGTATCGATTTCAGCTACAACATTTGGTAGTGCCAGATTTTCTCCTAAAGAACTATGAATCCATCATGACTTGCTTCAAAAGTCCAAACTAGAGATGTTTGCATAATAGTGAAAGGAATATTTCAATAAATTAAATCATTTTGACCTGAGCAAGTCCTTGGCCAGTGTTAAGTCTCTAACACGTTTTCCTCTAGGAATTGAGCTCCGCCACAACTCATTATGGTTTCATCTGGTCAGAGTGTTTTCTTCCACACGTTTTCTGTCTTCACTCCATGACTTTTAGAAAACAGTAAATCAAATTTCTGATGACTTTCTTGCAGTAGCGTCTTTTTTTGTATTGACACTTCCAAAATGAGCAGATCAGTGGAGAGCACTATTTACAGCTGTTCTGTCAACAGGGCTTATAAATCCCTACAGCTCCTCCAGAGTCACTATGAGCCTCAAACGCTACAATCTGGGTGGATGGCCATGTCTAGCGAGTTTGCATTTGTGCCATCCTCTTTCAATTTTTCAATTGATTAACTTAAATCTGGTGTTTTTACTCTACTCTGTTTTGCCATAAAAATAATAAGAGGATCAATGAATAACAGAGATGATGAAATCTACTCATTGCAACAAGTACAAGCATCTGCAGTTCTACCAGAGCTACCAGCTGACATATTTCCAAGGCTGCTGCAAATTACAGTGTAACATCATGAGTCCACACAACTAAATAACAGCCAAGCCTACAGGGATGCACTCTCACTGAAGCAGACTGTAATTGTGACACCGTACTGTTATCAGAGCCAAACTCATCTGAGAGACACACTCAGCCGTGTTTCTCGGCTGGAAAAAGGCTGGCATGCTGATCGATAATAAAAAAGCTAAGAACACGCCAATCTCTGGTCTGCCGGCGCCTCGGGCAAACAAAGGGACACAAAAGAAAAACAAGTGAGTCACTTCCGCTTTTAAAAAGTGAGAGTGTTTACTTTCAGTTGCCGAGGAAATGACTGCATGGGTCTGCAGAGAGTTCACAGGCTGCGGTCACATTTCTCTGCCGAGTTGCTCACCGTAGCACCGTCATTGGCTGCCAAGATACACACACACACGCACATACCCCAACATGCGGAGTGTAAACACATTGTGGGTCAGTCAGGAGCCAATCCCTGAATATTTGTTGGTACAATTTAATGATTTCCATCCCTGAAAACAAAGACTTAAAGGGTACTAAATGCACCACAAGATAATGAGAGAAACAGAAAAGGCAAATAGTCATTCTGCAAAACCAGATGGTAATGCGGCTTGAGGTAACTGAAGATGATGCACCAGCTGAAGCTTTTGAACGTATTAAAGGTTTTACATGGCAACCTGAAACACAGAATATGTGCAAATATGTATCCTGCTGCTAAAAGTAGTGCATTTATGCACTGAAATGAAAAAATAGCCAACTTGTGAAGGTCAATGTCTAGTTTAAGTGAAAAAACAAGATTTTTTTATATATCCTCTGAGATTTAATAGATAACTTCCAAAAAGGAAAGGACAAATTGATAGGATGGCTCTGGATTTATTTTTTCCTAGAATAAAAATATTTTAAATTCAAAAGGAGGTGGAAGTATTATATAAAATTTACTTTTTTGAGCTTTATATTATGTTATAATGTTAAAGTCTCATTAAAAACATAAACAGAGTGTAGCTTTTACTTTTTGACGCATATTTAAGGAATCCTTGAATCTCCAGTGGTAATCAGATTACTCCCCTTCTGTGGCTTTCCCAGCTCAGCTCCTTCAGACTAGCAGCAGCAATAAGCAAACACAGGGGGAAACTGCGTATCTGCTGAGCTCATTGTACAAAGTACTTCTCAATCAAACACTACTAATAACTGTAGTTCGTAGCACGATTAGAAGCATTATTGTAATGTTGAGCTTGGCTCATCATTACAATAATTACAATAATTACCATAAATAAAATTAGGTAATTTTATTTATGTCTCACATGTTCAGTAGCAAGGCAATTCAAAGTGCTTTACATGAATTAAAAGTAAATACAAACAAAATAACAAACCAAAGGAAAGAGCAAAAGAAGAAAAATAATCTAATAATATTAATAAACTAAATACTTCTGTTCAGGGTTGCTAGATGAGTATAAGCAAGTGTAGGAGCTATTTCTCTATTTTCAGTTAAATCTTAGAATTTAGATTATTTAGTTCATTTTTATTTTTGCTTACTTTCTGATTAAGTTAGAATTAGAATTTTTGTTTAATTTTAGTTATTTAGAATAAGTCTTTGGTTAGTAATTCACTTAGTTAATTTCAGTTTGGGACGTGGGTGTTTCACGGTACAAATAGGTAGGTTTTTAGGTAGCTCATTATGCATCTGGGTGGTCATAAGGTTTTTTTTTTTTTTACCAGGCAGCCAGTTAGTCACTTCAGTCATCAGCTGTCAGTCTGTCAGTCAGAGAACAGGTGCAGGAATCAGAGCAGGTGAGTAGCAGAATCCTATGAAGCCTGTAACTTGTTTTGTCTGAACAGTGGAATAAAACAAACAAAGAACTGCATTTTGACTCTTTTTTTTTTATCTTTTTGGACTGCGTAATCCAGAATCAGGTGACTGAGTTGAATTCACCTTTTGCTTTGATCACCGTTAAGTCTCAAGTTTTTTTGATTTGGACAAATAGTCACAACAGTAAGTCTAATTCCTTTTCTGGGTTGGAAGAATGGGAGTCTAAAAAGTAGTTGCTAAGGTAGTTTTTTCTGGATTTTAAGTTTGTTCTAATTCCTTTTCTGGGTTGCAAAATAATTATAAGTAAGTATTCTCTGGACTTTCTCAGTATGTTCTAAAATTGTAAACATAATGAGTACTCCACAGTTTTAAGAAGTAATAAGAATTAAGTGTTCCTGTTCTGAAAAATGTTTTGCTCTGGATTTTAAGTTAATTTTAATAGGAGCAACAATAGGAGTCTCTCTGCATAACAATCCATAAACTAATCTAAAACATATAATTTTTGTCCAAATACTGAGTACTCCACAATTTCTAAAATCACTAATAATCTAGAGTAATCTAAAAAGTATAGTATTGGTCTAAATAGTGAGTCTCTGGATTCTAAATTTGTTCTAATGTCAGGAATAAGAACTTCTTAAAGAGACAGAAGCCCAATTTCAAGGCATCAAATTACAAAGTCAAATTTCTTTCAAGTTATGTTTGATATATGTAGCATTTTTATAACAACTGAAGATAACGCAGCCAATTGATTGCATTATAAAATGGCACTGTGTGACTGGAAAATACATAGTTTTAAAAAATTCATTTTATGGACTGGTTCTAATTTTTGTAATAAAGATTATTTATTTCTTGCACTTTTAAATGACTGCATTTACAATATTTTATTTTTGTTTCATTGTCGTGATTAATGACAATGGCAATTGTTCAAATGTTAATTTACTGTGTATAAAATGTTTACTATTAAGACTGATAATTAATAAAGACTATTCTATACTTAAACCTAATGTTATTTTCTTGTACTTATCGCCTATCAGTTTGTCTTTGTGACACACATTAGGCTGCATTCTAGTTTCATTTTAATGTTAAGAGTTCACCGTCTTCTAAGTCGTGAACTTGCAGGAATCTAATGGTCCTTTGGCTCCACCATAAGGAGAAACTTGTCCTTTCAAGAAAAACAACTTCTATTTATGAAGGTCATGAATTGAATCAGATTTACTTACTTACACTCGTACTGGTTAGAGGCTAATAAATGCATGTTAGAATGATTGCACAGTCTAAAATAAGTCATTTTAGAAGCACAACCATGCATATGTAGTTTTTTGTTAAATGTCTTAAGATGGCAATAACATCATATAAGGATCATATCCTTGCAAGAATATCCAGTTGATTCCAACTTCCAACCGTCTGATTCAAATTTTCTAAGAAAGGAAACTGGTTAGGATGTTCAAGAAAAACCCAGGAACCATCTACCAGTGTCACACTTCATAGTTGTGAATTTAAAAGAGAAAAGGATACATTTGTAAACTTTCAAAGAGAAGATTTATGGTGAGGTTAGAGAAAAATATATGATTTAATGACTATTGTTAAATTTTTGTCCTTTAGAAAACTGAAGACGTGGGAAAAAACGTAAGTATATGTAGGCATCTTATCAGAATTGAGAAGAGAGACGTATTATTAGGCACTCTTTTTGTCTAAACGGATCAATACTTAAAAGTTTTTCTGAATTTTCCCACAAGAAACAAACAAAAAAAACGCAGAAGGACAATAAGTAGAAACACAGTCCTTTAATATAATCATATTTACAGAACCTAAAAAGGCTGAAAGTGATTTTATTTGTTATTGTAGTTAACAAAAGCATATAAAACTTCACTCATTTTATATGTAACATTGACTTTTTAAGAGCAATGGCATTCTTTAACCTACATGCAAAGGTCTTTCTGGAAGGTCAAATAAAATTGATTATCTGGGGCAGAGACAACTTTAGCATGTGAAGTCTTGGATACACATCATCTAATATGTTTTAATGACTTTGAGAGTAACCATACTGTTATATATAGTTGGAGATTATATTGGTACATATGTCAAATAACTCCAACGAGTAGCTCAAAGCTTAGTGCCCCAACAGCCTTTATGAAAACGCTCAAAGGTCAAGTATTTACATCACATGTTGACGTCCTAAAATCATAAATCACGTTACAGTTTTACATCATTGTTGCACGAGAACGTTTATCTACAAAAAGAGACCCAGCTAAAACCAAACAAAGCTCATTTTATCTATATACAGAAACATTTAGAACAGGTGTGAGGAGGTGAAGAACCAGCTGATAATCCTGGAGCAGGAAGGCTTTGTTGAAATATTGGCCAGAAGCTTAAAAAATGCAGACGCATGGAGTGAGACATAAAGACCATTAAAACAATGGGTTCGAAGTGGGTATAGGTGTGTGTTTTTCTGTATTGTTTCAATTAATTAGGTGATAAAAATCCATGTTACAGATGATTTGTTTCAACTTTGAAAACAAAGACATAAGGGAGCCTGATATGGATTGTAAATCCTTACCTTTTCATATTGTCTCAGTTTATATTATTCCTTAAATACTAAGATATGTTCAATAACCCCAAATAGAGACTCAAAAGCAGACAGTGGAGAAATCTCTGAGGTGGATGGCTACAGACTGGAGAAAGATTTGTTACACGGAGACACACACACAGAAGAAACCAATCTAAAACCAGATTGGATGTGTTTAGAGTCCTTGTCCTGCTGAAACGCCAAATTATGTCCAAGTTTTAACCATCACCGATTGGTTGGGATGTTCCAGAAGCTCAACACTGCCGTGACCTGAAAACTGCTGGAACAATTCCTGGTGAAACGGTTTTAATGGTAAAAAATGAGACAAATATGTGTACACAGTTACACAAGTAATGTGTGGAGGAGTCAAGGAGGTGATTGTTTCAAACATAAAAGCACTAGAACAAACGATTGTATCATGTTGAGCTGCAGTTTTACTGTCAGTCCTGAAAAAGTGAAGCTAGTGATATAATCTTTCCTGTTTTATCCATAATTTCCTCTCAAGCTGTTGTACTCATGTTCTCCCTTCACTCTGTCGTTTTTTGGGTATTTTTTAGCAGTTCTGAGGCACAAAACTTGATACTGCTGCTGTCCGTTGCTTGGTAACCAAAGAATGAGTGAGTTGCTGGGTAACCAAAGAGCGAGCGAGTGAGTGAGTTGTTGATCCCACAAATATCTGTGAGAGGTTGAGAAGTTAAAGCCTTTCCTCTGCCTACATCCCCCAGGATGCAGTGCAGTGAAATTATTTAACATCTAGCAGACTTATCTATTGATTTTGATCACATGCCTATTGTAATATAACCCCAAATTATAACCCCAACTACTGATTTATTATCCAGTACTAAGAATGAGTTCTACCTCCTGATTATGACTAAATCAACAAATGGTGGGATGCTTCAGCAGGAAAAAGATTTCTTTTAAAATTTTGAGAATAGACAAAAAGGCAAAAAATAATTCATGTTATGCCCATGATAAGTGTAAGCAAACATTTGGCCTATAAGCATATTTGAAACTTCATAATTTCCTTAAAACCAATGTAAATATGTGGGTGAAATATGACACAGTTGACTGTGTCATATTTCACTTTTGAAATATGACACCTTAACCTTGACTCTCTTTTGACCTTAAATTGAATCTTGAAGTTAATTCATGTCAGTTCCAACATTTCTAAATTTGATTTTGTTGAAGACATGCAGTTTTGTAAAAGCTGATTACTTTTAAAGGTGACATCTAAGGCTGATTTATGTTTTGTCTCCTCCATGAAACTATCTGGTGGTTCCATTTCTGCTAACAGGAACATTTTTAGAGTATTTTTGTGTAGAAATAACTTTGTTTCAACTACTCAAACCGAAGGCTTTGGAAAAGTTGACGTTTTAAAATAAAATAGATAAAAGTGAAATTTTAGGGTGTTAAAGTGGTAGTCTGGAACAGAAATGCGTTGGTGTTATCTGCCATGCTTTATTTGTATTTCTAAAACAAACAAAATAAGAAAACAGTCACCACTTCTCCGCTCATCCCTAAACACAGTCTGCAACCGAGCCGTCCTCCTGCTCCGCCCCCCATTCCCCGAACCGCATCTGAGGAGAGGGAGCTGCGGGGTGGAGGTTATTGATGTCGTCCATGGCGTCTGGGTCCGTTTCCTCGCTGGGGCCGATGCCCATGTGGCCGCCCTCGTCGCGGTGCGTCCGGACGTGCTTGCGCAGCGCCGCGGGCTCCTTGAAGGTGCGGTTGCAGAAGGGGCAGCAGCAGGGCCTCTCCCCGGTGTGGATGAGCTGGTGGTGTTTGAGGTGCTGCAGGCGACTCAGGCGCTTCCCGCAGATGGCGCACACGTAGGGCTTCTCGCCCGTGTGCGTGCGCCGGTGCTTGCGCAGACCGTCCAGGTGGCGGAAGCAGTTGCCGCATTCGGAGCACGAGTAGGGCTTCTCGCCGGTGTGGATGCGCAGGTGCGTTTTGAGCGCCCCGGACTCACGGAAGCGGCGGCCGCACACCGCGCACGGGTACGGCTTCTCGCCCGTGTGGATGCGGATGTGCTTCTTCAGGCTGGAGATCAGACGGAAGGTCTTGCCGCACTCCAAGCAGTGGTGAGGCCGGTCCGCCGAGGGCTCCCCAGAGGTGTCGGGGGCCGACGGCCCCGCAGGCTCCTCGGCTCTGCCTGGTGAAACGCTGTCACCTCTGCTTGCTCTAAAAGTCCTTGACAAAGGTTTCTGTCCATCAAGACTTCCCTGCTGCTGCAAGGCATCGCCACACTCACGCATGAGTCTTTGGTGACGTAGCGGGTTGGAGAAAGAACGCGGAGTTCCTCCTTCACCTCCAACCTGACCGTAAGCAATGTCCCCCACATTAAGGGACGAGCCGTCTCCGTCCCCGACCTGGCTGTCCTTCCTGTTGGGCTGACCAGCACCTGATGGTGGCCCCTGCTCCTCTTTGATCTCAAATCTGGATCCTCCGCTGGGACCCTGAGGCTGCCGGTCATCTTCAGGTCAAAGTAGAAAGAAAAGGTATGAACAGAGGTTTTGTAATAAATCCTCACATCTAATCTAATTTGACCAGAACCTGAACTTGTCTTGTTAAGATAACAGCTTAATTGTGTAAATACATTGAAATAACTTAGACCCGTTTTGCTTTAAAGGCAGCTTGTATATTAAAAACTCAAGCTTGTTGTGGTATCATAACAGTTTCAATCTGTAAATTTCTTTAAATAATGAGATTGCGATAATGTTTTTATCACAATCAGGTTTTGTTGTCACGATTCTTATGATTACAAGATGTGGAATTCTTTTTATTGTGATGATGGTTTTATTGCATCATCTTGTTTGGTCAGAATAAGAACTGTATTGCAATTGCATTGAAATAACATCAGGGACTCTGTTTGCTACAGTAATGGTTTAATTATTTCTCTAAATGAAGATAACAGGACAAGACGCTCGTCTTTAATTCACCGTCTCTTCTTAAGACATCGAGAGTTTTTTTCCCATAGCTACTTCATTACATAATTGTTTTCATCGTGCTTTGGTTGCCACATTATGTCCAGATATTAAAGTTAAATCCAAATTATTCATACCGTTGGTAATCTAGGTTTAAAGTAATCTCCTAATGATTAGGGAAATGACCCAGAATCCCTCAAACCTCAAATACTTGGTTCTTTTAATCAAAAATAAAGTAAAAATAACAGTGAAAACATGCAAAAAGTTGGCTATAACATAAGGGCTTAACTGCTCTAATACTAAGGGGTTTTCTATTGAAATACATAAAGATATAAATAACTTTACATGACATTTTGAAAATATATATATATATAAACAGATTATTTGTTCCTAGTAAATAATCTTAAAATTGTTTCTCTCATTCCCTATCTGACCTAAACTTCTTGGTTGTATCAAAATAATTAGAAATATAAATCAGCTGAGGATACAATAACTGCAGCTTAACTGTATCTCAAAACCTTTAGCTCCTATTACCTGTCACAATGAGCAATTAATCAATTAATTGAGCGATAAATTAAAACAAACTTAAAAATTTCCATCTGTATAATTTATTGTTTTTCTCTTTTCTCTATTTCTATCAAAAATTGGATGATAAAAGTCTTCAGTCTGGTACTTTGGTCCCAACTAGCCCTTTATTTTGAAGGACAATTTTGTTTACAAAAACTGCGTTTGTTGTTTCTGTTGTTTTATTTGTTTATTTTGGACATTTAAAATGTCTTCCAGTTCCAATGTTAAATGTTCATCAGAATTTAAAGTTTATTGATCTTTGAGAATGTGTTCTCGCATTATTAGTATGTCATTACCATTATATTGCTTGAATTTAGTCTCAAAACAACAATATTATCGTTTATCGCAATAACTTCTGGGGCAATTTATCGTTCAACACAATGTGTTATCGTGACCGGCTCAGCAAAGCTAATATTCTAGATGATGCACTTTTCTCCACTCCATACTTGTCTTGTTTTTAAAGCACACAACAAGAATGCATGCGGCACAGATTGTGGACTTACCAGCTCCTCTGGTGTCTGGGCACATGTGAGAGGAGCTGGAGGAAAACGAGTCCAGAGTGTGGTTCGTCACGGAGCCGTCTGGCTGGATCGAAAGCTGGCACATTTTGTATTCATCTCTCGGCTCGAAGCCATGAAGAGATTCATCCACGGAGCCGCCCAGACCCAGATCCACGCCTGCTCCATTCACGTTCCTGGGGTTCTGGTGGTCTCGGTCCAAGCCTGGGGTCAGAGAAGCCATGGAAGAGAGTGAGGGGCCAAACACCGACTGGCCGATCTGCTGGGGGCCCGTGTAGGAGACCTGCAGCTGGTCTATGAGCTTCTGGGCACTGCACAGACACTCCTGCAGGGTCTTCAGCTCCCTCTCGGAGACCTCCAGCCGCACCTTGAGCCTCTGGTTCTCCTGCTCCTTGTGCAGCAGCTCCTGCTGGGTCTCGTTCAGCACGACCACCACCTCTCCCAGCAGCGTGTCCACGGCGGCGGACATGGCGGTCTGGATCGTCGGGGCCAGGCGGGATTTCAGCGAGGTTACCGTCACGCCGCCGCCCTGAGGGGCTCCGTACCCGCCCTTGGTGTCCGCTTTGCGGTCGTAGCAGGGCTCCATCCTGTCGGGGATGTTGATGATGCTCTGCTTGCGGCTCCCCGCGCTGGATGCAGAGGTGTCCATGCTAGCCGCGTACCCTGTCCTCCTGGATGTCATTGACTGCGATTTGTCCGCTGTTCTGATGTTTGAAGGCTTTAAACTGCGCAGGTTCCTGTAGCTGAAACGCGAGAGAGCATGAATTGATCCGATTACATCTGTTCACCGAGCTGAGAGCCAGACGCTGCAGAGAAAAAAAACAGAAGATGCGACACTCCGCTCCTCAACATCCGCCTGCAGACAAACAACGACGCGGTGAGGCGCTGGGAGCTGCGCGGCGACAGAAACCCGGGAATCAGACCCTCCAGGCGGTAACAAAACCCATTCTTTATTCTTCGGATACTTTAAATACTGCGGCCCTCCACGACGACTCGCCCATTTTCAGATTTGCACTCAGAGGCCTGTCGCGTCTTTATGACGACACAAAAGGTTGCGCTTGTGTTTTTGGTCCCTGAGCGAAGACTGAAAGGCGCAGCTACCGCTTCATGTTAGGAGAAAACATTAGTGGTGACTTTACATAAAAGGTGCGATGGGCGAACTCCTCTTTCTACCCACACACAAACACTCGGCTGTTCAGGAATACCTTCCTAATTTAGGAATAAACTTCCTAAACAGCTATTCAGCAAAAAAACAACCTTTTAATTATTTATATGAGACATTAGAAACTAAAAAATGCTGTTTAGAAATGTTCGTAGCAGTACTTTTAGCTCATAAGTATGGTGTACACTGTACAACAATGTTTTTATACAGGACTCTGCATACTATAAGACATATATATTAAAAAAATTAAAAAGCGAAGTCAAAATAAGCTGTTATGGCTACACTGTCCTGTAGGTGGCGTCCTAGGCCTCCACTCAAATACAGCCTTTATAATAAAAGCTTCGGCTGCAATTAAACTCACAGCAATGTCCTTGTTTCATCTAAAAAAAAACTATATTACGATTGTTTCCCCCCCCCCCCCAAGAATAAAGTTATTTGCATAAATGACAAGATAATATAAAAACATTAAAAACTCTCATGTGTTTTATAATTTTAACCCAGAATAAACATCAAAACCCCAATAAAAACCTTGTGAAATCTTTTAAACAAACTGTGTTCTCAAAAATGATTTTTGTTGTTTTGATTTATGTCTACACTAATTCTCTATATGGGATTAAGTGTTTGAATGCATGGTTATTGATGGCGGACGGGCTGCTTTCAGTATGCCAGAAACTGTAGACGTTCAGCCATCTTAGAGAAAACGTTCCAAAGAAGAGAAAACAACCAGAGCGCAGCAGCTGTATGAACAAAATATCTCTCAGACGTAATAGGAGAACAAATAGACGATGGCAACTCAGCTCAAACGGTGACTTGTAATAAAAAGGCATGCAGATTGCCATCTCTGAGAACAAAACGGACAGCAGAAGCATCACTCCAGTGAGCTGATAACAGGAAACTGAGGCTATAAGTCACAGAGAACAACAGACAGGAAAACATTGCCTGGTCTGATGTGTCAGTTTCAGATGGTAGAATCTGAATTTGGCATAAAAACAGGAATGCCAATCAATGGTGGCGTAATGGTGCGGATGACCAACTGAGCATGAAACTCTGCCGCCTGCCTCAACATTTCTGCTGACCTCGTCCATTCCTTTCAGAAGGATAATACACCGCAAAGTTCAAGCTGGGTTCTTGAACAGGACGATGAGTTCACTGCACTTTGATGGACTCCACAGCTGCCAGATGTCAATCTAGTAGAACATCTTTGGCATGTGGTAAAATTGGAGATTTGCATCACGGATTTACAACCAATAAATCTGCAACAACAGCAGGGCACTAGAATTGTTTTCAACATGTTGTCGTGTCTTTGCAATGACAGGTTACAGCAGTTCAGAAGGCAAAATCAGGCACTTTACAAAATACTTTTCCATGCCACTGTTCCATATTTAGAGATGATGCAACGTTTTTGCAAAGTTTTTTATGGAAGTTCTTTTGAACATTTCATAATCAGTGTTGGAAAATCTTGCTGTTGTCATATTTCACATTACTATTGGCTCTGTGGAAACGAAAAACACTGATCCTCTCTTGTATTTTAATTTCATGCCTTTGGTTATTGCTTTATTTCAAACAAAATCTTGTTATGAAGCAAAGCAGTAGAACATAATGTCCATTAAGCGGTGTGCGTTAGTGAGTTTATTACATCATTATCAAGAATCAGGGCCTTGATTCTTTGTATTTAGCTGGAAGAAGGCTGTATCTCATTAAAACATTATTTATTTGTAGCTTTTGCTGAGGGGAGCGATTCATAACTATCGCCTTTTCTCATATGGCCAATAAATAACAGCACCAAAAGGATTTTATTAGACCATGTGAGGCAAATGCTGATCACAGATTTAAAGGCATAATTTGGCAGGGTTAACGTCAAACGCGTAATTTCTCCTGAATTTCCTTTTGTTTTTCCATAATTGGGCCTCGTAGTTCCTATTTTGGACTGCATCCATTTCAGAACTTAAAATAAAGTATTCCTGATGGAGTCATTCCTGATGGAGTAAGCAGTCTCCCGATCCCAGAAGGCCAGATGTTCAGCGGGGAAAAACTGATGTAGCTGGTTTGCGGCGAACAGAAGCAACACGTTGCGCAACAACACGTCCCTCATACATACAGTAATTCGTGTCATTTCCGTAGAAATACCCTCCACCACTCTGACCCCATTTCCATTTTCTTTAAATTGCCAGCACTCCCATTTGCACTATATTTTTTTTCCTCAAGGTTATAAACATTTGTTCCTGGTGGATTTTATAGGCGTATTATGGAAGGAATGGTTTTCACAAACCCACATCTGACTCACTCCATTAAAAGCTGCTCCAAATGTAATCTGAGTGATTTAAGCACCGCATATGCAGCCAATGTTTAAAGGTATTAAACTCAGGTACAAACACAGGATAAACACAATCCATATTGCACAATAAACACATACCCACACATATCCTGGATGTAAATGTATGCCTCCTGTCCACACTTAAACACCCACACTCTCCTTTCTCTTTCTGCTCACCTATAGAGACACACAGAAGGAAAAGCTAATAAACAAGTCCACAATGTAAATAAGGGAAAACATATTCAAGCAAGTTGGTTTTGGAAGAGAGACAAGGAAAAAAGTGACACTTTAAGTTGATTCATATATTCATCTTTCAAATAATAATAATAATAATAATAATAATAATAATAATAAAACATCCCAGTAGCTGTTTCTTTCCCTTGACCTTTAATCTATTAATCTATATCAGGAGCACATCTTGTTCTGCTTTGTCTTCTCGGGAAGAGTTAAAGATATCCGTGATTACTCTCTTAGGAATTATGCTTCAGTCCACCTGGTTTAGATACTTACAGCAACCCTGAAGCTTTCTTTCATCTGAAGCTGATCAGAGTGTCTAATCATTTTAATTAGTAATATATGACTTCCTGTCTTCCTGGAATATTCAGTTGTCTTGCAAAATTATACACAGTCCTCCAACTTCTTACCGTTTTCTCATTTTACAACCACGAACTGCAAAATAATTTTTCCGGAATTTTACTTATTGCAGCAAAAAGAAACTGGTGCATAGTTCTGAAGTAAAACTAAAATAAAGCTTAGATTTTTTTTTTATAATACAACGAGGCAAAGAAGTATTTAGTCAGACACTGATTGTGCAAGTTCAACTTAGAAATATGAGAGGGGTATGTAATTTTCATGGTACACTTCAGCTTTAAGAGACAATATTCGTTTATTTCAAACAGGTTTTCAAAAACAAGAAAAATGAAAGAAAAAAAATCCAGGGACTCATGTAGGATTTTTAGAGAATTTACTTGTAAATTAAGGTGGAAAATAAGTATTTAGTCAATAACAAAACTCAATATTTTGTGTCTAATTAGTAGAGAAACTCCGTTTGTTTGTAATTTACTCTAAGTATAACAATAGCTGCGAAGGCCTCTGAGGTTTACCAGTGGAAATCAGACCGGCGATAAAGAAGAGTTTGAACAGTTTTTATAAGAGAAGCAGGTTAAAGGACATGGCAACTCGGGTGGGAGAATCTGTCACCAGAACAGCTATTAGACATTAGACACTATTCTGGCCTTTATAAAAGAAATCCACAAGAGGTTTTGTTTGTAGTTTCCCACGGTCATGTAGGAAACTCTGCAAACCTGGAAAACAAGGTGCTTGAATCAGATGTAACTCGAAGTTGGATGCAAAACTGAGTTTGAGCACGGCATCACAATGATGGAGCACGGTGGTGGCGGTATCATGGAGTGTGACTGCTTTTTGTGTACAGGGACACAAGCAGACCAGGGTTGGTAAATATGAGATTAACAGGAGCTAAAACAAAATTAAGCTATGGATCGTCTACATGTTGGTATAAACCCAAAAACACGCAGGTTGGTGATTGTAGCATAAAATTTAACAGGAATAAACAGCTTTTTAAAGCTAGAATGTTTAAGCATGTAGATTATGTTATGAGGTGTATTTAAAGATATTGCTATGCGACAGTTTCTTTAATATCCTTTAAGGATGAGTCGGAGGTGGTGTGAGGAGGGTTCGCCTTGAATTCACAAAGATGTTCTATATTAATTTTCCCACTTTTTTTAGTTGATTCTTGAGTGTTAAGGAAATTTAATTTATCTATCTATGACTTCCTGTTTGCTTGTGAAATAACTATGATGTGGCACGAATTACATCTCTGGGTTAAAAAATGGGAAAGACAAAAGAAAATTTATGCTGCTCATAATGAGTCAGAGCAAAGAAACAGCTGAAATGGGGATAAACGAGGCTTTCAAAGAACCGTCATTTATCTCACATTTGTCAAACTCGAGGCCTATGGGTCAAATCCGGCCCGCCATAGGTTTTTATGTGGTCCTATAAATTCTAGACTAAACACTATGTGTGCTTAAATATTATGTTATCAATCAAATCAATGCAGTATTTATCTGTTTATTTCCAAATTGTATCAGTCAGTCCTTCCAGATTCTTGAGAATTATTGTGAAAATTCAAACAAAATCAACAAATCTTTGCACTTTTTGTTGGGAGTTTATTGCAGATTTTTCTCAAAAATTGTCAAACACTTTTGTGCTTGTTATTAACAGCTGCCTCAGCTTTGGTTGATGTCAGATTATACTCCACGATCTATACAGCGAGTAATAAAATTCGCATTTACCGTCATAAATAAGCGCAAACATCGCAAATATTTCCAAATTAGTACCACCAACACTTTGAGTTTTATTGCAAAAAAGAATCTCAAAATCCTGGAGGGATCAATGCTGTACTTTCTGTAACCTTAGGTTTTGTTTATCTTGAATGAAAGAACCTGACAGAGAACAAACTGTTCTCTTACCGTTCACTGATTCATCATATTTTCTAAATATGAAAGATGTTCAATAATATTATTTAATTTTAATAATTCATTGATATTTTAACAGTTTGTAAACAGGTTTTATCAACACGTTCTGGCACAACCATCCCTTTAAGAGCGTTCATGATCTTTGTTTGGCCCAAAATGAAAATGAGCTTGATACCCCTTATTAATCTGAACATAGCACACTGTAAGAAGGTTACAGATCATCCACCTGTAGTAAAAGATTTTTTTAAATAAATGAATTATGAGTCTACAAAGGCTGATTTCTAGTCATTTAATAAAATACTGTTACACTGATCTTTTATTCAACCTGGCAGGTCATTCTTTTCATTTACGTCCAGTCAGGTGGAAAACCTCTCCCCTACTTGTCTCAGTGAATCAAGGCCCTGGTGTGGGGATTCCTCAGAATCCGTTCAATCATCCTCTCCAAAAAAGGAGAACAAACGCTCATTAAGAAGGGAGACACGCTCTGAATAATGTGCAGACGGTTAAAGAATGCAAGCAGATTTTCTCTGGGTCACCTAACCAGGCTGCAATAGCGGATGATCTGACTAACATCAGTTTGTGGTTAAATCACTACCAGGCATGCACGTCACTCAATGACAAAGCAAATGTGTTTAGCAGGCAGGGAGGCGGAGCTGCAGTGGCAGGATCAGGAATGAGGGGGTGAAAAGAGGGAGGCAGGCAGAAAGAAGGAGGTGATTGTTGGGCAGGAGGGAAACATAAAGAGGGCAGTGAGAGGAGGAGAGGGAGCAAGTGAGGCGCAACACACAGAGAAGCTCAACTCACGTTCTGATCAACGCTGCAATCTGAAGCAACAGGTAAGTTCATGTCTTCTTCTTCTGGTTTGCACGGATGGAATACTTTGGATGAGTGAATGGCTTTTATCTGCAACAAAAACAGACAGTGAGCTGGTATTCAGCAGCTCATCCTGCTTGGAGTTAAGTCAGAGGACGTTCAGAATGACCTGGAACATAATTTCTCCACTGAAGCCCATCTCAGATCATATTTTAGGTACACCCTTTGTGTAAACTTTTTCCTGTAATCAGATCCAGCTGACCAGACTGTGCTCTCTGCCTGGGCGTGCAGGCTTTTGGGGCCAGTTGTGCAACACCGCCTGGAATGCTGATTTAGTCTGAAGCACCTCCAAATCTTTACAAATGAGGATTATTTCAAAGTGTTCTGTAAACAACTCTATAAATCACCAAAGGAACATGTGACAAAGTTTGCTAATTAAGCGTCCTCGTTTTGCTATCTGCTTTTGCCAAAGCGGTGTGGTTTTACTTTGTGAAATAGCTTGTGCTTCCAGCTGGGATTTGGTTGAATAATATGTGCCTGTGTTAAATTACTAGTTTAATTTGTTACAGTTGTTCAGTTGAATGTCATATAATTTAGAAAATATGATGAATCAGTAAGAGAACAGTTTGTTCTCTGTCAGGCTCTTTCATTCAAGATAAACAAAACCTAACTTACAGAAAGTACAGCATTGATACACGTTTCACTTATTCACATTCTGTCACATTTCAAGGACAAACCTCAATGTATTCAATCAGGATTTTAAAAATGTCATTTCACTGATATCCACAACATGACACAAGTTTTTTGTTGTGATTTAGGAGATACACATAAAAGTTAAGAAGTTAGTTTTTGCTAACTTTTATTGGGACAAAGTCTCAATAAAAGTTGAAAGTGTGGCATAGTTACAACTGCAAGTAATTTGGTGCATGTCTCTACCAGCTTTGCTCATGTAGAAATTGATATTTGCCAATTATATTGTTCAAAATAGGTAAAGCTCAGTAGTTGCCATGATAAATACTCTCCTGTTCATGGATTGATGGGTTTGTAGTTGTGCCATGCACTTTCCCATTTCATTTGATGACTCAGTTATACTCCAATATTAATTAACTACATTTCATCACAAGGGAAATGTGATTTTATTTAGGAGCGTTAGCATAAAGGGGACTTTTCAGAGTTTCTTCTTCTGTCTAGAATATGTTGAAGTTTTGCTGGTCTCTTACATAAAGTCCAAATAAAATATAAAGAAGTTTGTAGTTTTAATATGATAAAATGTGAAGATTCAAGAGAAATGTAGACTTTTACAAGACACTCCATACAAAGCTGTAAATCCAAAGTAGCTGGTAAAGTTGGTTGCATATACAAAAAGCAGCTTATGTGGCCCCACTCATACCCAAATTGTGCTCAAGTAACAGCAACACTTACTCAACATATTTTACTCAAGTAACATTTAAAAAGTAGCCATCTGAAAAATGTTTTTACTGAAGTAAGAGTAAAATAATATTTAGTAAAAAGTCTACTCAAGTACTGAGTAACTGATCAATCATTTAATATTTAAAAATGACATCAGATGGACCAATATATAAGTTATGTGGGTATTCTAAAGACCCAAACTATAGGAATTTATACAAATAACATAATTACAAAATGAGGCAAGAGGAACATTTATCCAAATCAATTTCTTTCAAAATAACGCTTATGAAACTTAAAAACTGCAGGTGTGTGTGTGTGTGTCTATGTGCATGTGGTGAATTTTTGGTTAAAACAAGCTTGTTAGTCATTCAGTGAAGTGACTCACAGTGGGTAGAGCTTCCAGAAATATTACTCAAGAGTAGCGGTACTTCGTAATAAAATTACTCAAGTAAAAAGTACAGGATAGTAATAGTACTCCTCAAAGTACTACATATAACACATTACTAGCCAACTCTACTGATGGAGTTTTGCTTTTTTATTATTTCCAGCTCATCGCCTGCCATGAGGAACCGTCCCTTCCCCCTCGTGATCATGTGCCTGCTTTCCATCATGGAGTTCTGTCCGCTGTCCTCTGCAGGCACAGGAGTGCCTCCCAGGGGTCCCGTCTTTCCCACAGAAGACTACAGCATATATGAGGAGATATCCACTCCTACTATGGCTACAAATACTAGAACACTCCAGCGGTGCAACTACCACCCCTGCAAAGAGAACCAGACCCCCTGCGATGACCTCGCTGCCTCTCTCGGCTGCATGTGCCCGGGTTTCACTTTGCCCGACAAGCATCCAGAAAGTCCCACTCTGAGCTCAGTGTCCTGGAACGGCTCGGCAGTTGTGGTTCGCTGGTGTGCGCCACCTTCTTACGTCACATCTTATGTTGTGACGATTAAAGGTGGGGAGAAGCAGATAGTGAAGGAGGACCAAAGGAGCACAACGTTGAACCAGATAGACCGCAAAGCGGAGGTCTGTGTGGCGGCTATAAACGACGCGGGGGAAAGCCGTCGGTCCTGTATGGAGTACACCCCGGCTAGCAACAGCCTGCCCCTGGCAGCAGGCCTCATCGGCGGGGCGTTGGGCCTCCTGCTGCTGATTCTGCTGGCTGTTCTGCTGTGTAGGCGCAGGAGGCAAAAGAAGAAACGGGAGACCACGCATGTATGAGGAACTCAGCTGAGAGTCAGCAACCAGACAAACAAACAAGAAACACAGAGAGACTGCACACCCAGAGATGAGACTCATGAAACGCTCCATTGTTGCTGAAGTTAATTAACTGTGAGAACGTCTGAGTGTTTGCCTCAAGAAAGCAGGAAACAGGGTTCATCAACTCCTTATCATATCTAGCTGGTTATATTCATCTCCTCATTAATGGTATATTTTTAGGGACACTTGATTTATTCAACTGAAATACAGACGCATGAAAATAACAGTTATGACCTGAAACAGGAAGGAAATATTTTACTGCAGTGATGCTGGGCCCATTTAACCAGTATTGTTGTCTTGCAGTCTGTTAAAACAAGACTTGTTCAACTGAGAGAGCTCCATTTCACATCAAGAGTAAAAATCATGAGATTTCTATTTACTCCTCAGGATTGAAAATTCACTTCAACTAAAAATAATTAAAATATCAATGAGAACTAAGCTCTGGTAGAATCAAGAAGAAATAATCATCACACTAATTTATATTTGGTAGCGACCAAACCCAAACAGCAGCCAACGAAGATGAACGACTGATTTAACATCTGGTTCTCACTAGAGCAACAAAATGGGGGCTTTTACAGCCTAATTCTCTAAATCAGAGAGGAAAAACAAAAACCAGATAGACTGCAAAGTCTACGAACTGAAACCAGAGCTTTGTTAAAAAGAGGCTCTTGTAGGCAAAAGGTCAAACATGATGCGTTTGTGTACACTGCTTTACTTTATTTAACCAGGAATGTGCCTTATTGTTCAATGAGGTCCAGTATATCTTCTGACAAATAGTGCAGAATAGATAAAGGGCAAAAAATTTTAGATCTAAAAGCACTGACAAAGCACTGAAAAGAAATAAACATGAATAAATATTTTAAAAAGAGAAATTAAAACAATGATACTGTTTTGTTTAAGCTGTTTTTTTTTTTAATTGTTTAAAATGTTAAGTGAGGGTAATGACTCTAAGTTGTATTTGTTCTGGAAAGGCAGCTTGGGTTGATTCTGTATAACAATGAAAAACAATATTTTCAAAGACTTTGAGTTATTTGCACTGGAATTAAGTTTGAACAGAAACATGGGTACTTCAATAATAAACATTAACATATATGGTTCTTTTCTTCTAATTGATTAAAAATTAGTAGAACACAAAAAGAAAGAATTGGAAAAAGAAAATGTAAAAATGCTGATCAACTCTTCTCTGCCAGGCTGAGTCTTTGCTTTTGCAGCTGAAATACAGAACAGCACTTTATACATAATCCAGCATTTTTCAACTGAAGAAAATAAGTTACTCTGGACTAACCGTTTTTGGGGGATAAAATAAAATGTTTAAAATAAAAATAAAAATCCAGCTTTGGTTTAGTTTTTATAGGATTTTCAACTTTATTAATGCCAATGTGGAATGTATTTGTAGCTTACCAGTCTATATATTCACCTCTAAAATAATTCCACTACCCAAAATCAGTAACTTAAAAAAATCATAAATACAATAATCCCCTCTGCTGACTCTTCTTGCAATCAAAATTTGTTTACATCAAAACATGTGGAAAAAAATGGGCATCAAAGGTGATTATCATGCCAGGAAACGCAACCCTGCCCCGGTGAGACACGTCTAATGGGTTTGCACTTTGCAAGTGTGTGGAAAACATATATTTAGTCTTTTGGACTGTAAGGATCATCTGATTAATTTGCTCAAAACCTTTAAAAAAGGTAAGATTAATATGAAAGAGAGTTTACCAACTCTTTTCGAGCTTGAGTCTCATAAATAAAAAAATCATATAAATAATCGTATAATCTGCATAGAAGTGAATGTCCCTGTATTCACCTACTTACATTGAGCTGCTGGAGTGAACGACACAAAAAGAACAAAATGCTCATAGTTTGACCTCCAAAATGCTCAAATAGGCTGCCAACCATTTATGTTCTTATTTACATGACAAAAGTTTTGTCACTAAAATTATGTTTGAGGCCTGAAATAAATTCATATCAGACATGTATTTATATAAAATGTTAACTTAAATGGTTTTGGGAAGCAGGTTTTGATGCTGTATATCTGAACCTCTCTGTGAGAGTTTTATTGCACTCTTTCTATATTTATTTTAAGTAGGTGAATAGATGGTGGGATTAGGGATTAGAAAACAAGAATGAATAAATTGACTTTGCTCTTCTCTCATGGATATCATTCTATATTCTGATTTGAATCGTGCAAGTATAAAGAATTAGATTCTTTCTCCAGTTACTGTGTATGTCTATAAAAATCTGTTCATTAAACTGAAATAAAGTGAAACTTTTTGTTGCCTAAATGTCTTCGAACATGTTCTTTTCTAAGCGCTGTAAAATGGGTGTGTTTTTCCATCTGTTTTGCTGTCAGAAGTACTATCATCATTGGACCGGATCAGCTCCAGTCTTTCCTGCATTTTTTTCCAGCTGTCATACGATTTCCCTCGTGAGTGAAGATGAATTTTTGCAACACTTGTCTCATATTGACTGGGGCTTCCCAATCACTGCTGAGCTGCTGAGAAACTGCAGGCGTTTATTTCCACAATAATAAAAAAAAAAGGAAATGGTGGAAAAGTCCAGTATTTTAATCCTCCCAGTTTATCTCATGCTCAAGCCTCCATCTGCATGTCTCCAGGTCATGGTGCAAACCCACTTTTTGCTCTGGCTGCTGTAGCGTAGTTCTTCCACAGCTCCCAGCTTTTTTTTTTTAAAGTGCTGTCTGGAAGTCAGTTAGATGTTTGTAATTTAGAGGCAAAGTCTTCTGCTTACTGCTGTGGCTGAAGTGGCCCCAAAATGTGACGAATTGTAACACTAGAGTCAGACTGAAACTGACCAACACAGCTCGGCTTGAACACAACTTGATGTTATCTAGTAGAATTCAGTTCAGAACAACGCTCTTGAGCATTTATATGCTCAAGAGCTTATGACCGATTATGTGATTATGGAAAAAATATCAGGCACTTTTAAAATAGTGTTCTTAAACATTACCCTGCCTGTTCTGCCAAATAAAATTTGTAACTCTGTCAGGCAAAGTTAGGTTCAGTTTTACTCTGGAAAGAACTAAAAGAACATGTGTGTACATTTTAGAACTTAAAGCTGGGGAACCATTCAACCATTGTTTTTTCCTTGAGATCACAGTTTCCATGCTTCCAGCGAGATCTGCACATCCCCTATGCTGTCCATGGATCAAGAGCGCTTGCGTGTTATTGTTTACGTCAGGAAATTTCACGCATGCGCACAACACTGGAGGGCAAAAAAAAAAAAAAAACCCGATTGGATAGACCTTTTTCACGACAACCGGAAGCTGCATCTGATAGGGCTGGGGTACTTCCTGTTTTATTGGCTGTATTTCAAGTACTCTAAGAAAAATGTTTCTCCTC
>CAEGAE010058533.1:0-74778 GCA_903067095.1 Girardinus metallicus
TTAGGGTTTGGGTAAGGGGTCAGGGTCAAGGGTTTTGTTCTTTCGGACATCAGAGAGTACAAAAATAAGATTCAAAGTACAGTATGACGTCGAACATGTTCAATGCATAGGTGTTGGCCTGAGGGTTAGGGTATAGGGTTAGGGTTAGGGTATAAGGTTTAGGGTTTGGGTAAGGGGTTAAGGTTAAGGTTTTTGTACTTTTGGACATCAGAAAACACAAAAATAAGATTGAAATTACAGTATCACGTCGAACATGTTCAATGCATAGGCTTTGGCCTGAGGGTTAGGGTATAGGGTTAGGGTTAGGGTATAAGGTTTAGGGTTTGGGTAAGGGGTTATGGGTCAGTTTTAGGACTTAAGTGAGTTTATTTAGGTTAGGCTTAGTTATCAGTGTAAAGGTCAGGGTTAGGTCATAGAAATGAACAAAAAATTTATGAAAGTTGATTCAAAGCTCTCATGAAGACAAAAAAGGTATACTAAAGCTGTGTGTGTCTGTGTGTGCGCAGTCAAAGTAGAGCACTGGTCCGCCAATGTCAACATGTGCCATTTGATTTGTGCAGAGGCTTCGTATAGATTCAGCATAATCCTCTGCAATCTGTGTTTCTCTCCAGTTATTATTCATGATGCGTATCAATCCTTACGTCATTATCAGCGAGTGGATTATTGAAACTCATTGCATGAAAATATGTGAATATTGTAGAAATAGCTCCAGTAAACATCTCCAACATCTGCAGCAATAAAAACTGCAGCTACAATCGCGTTTATTTTCTCACTCCCACATAGGCTTCCGTTTTTTATCCCTCATTTTTTCATGTTCTGACGTCAAATCCGCTTTTAATGCTGCATCACTTGATAATGATTGCTGGAATTACTCATAGTGCCCGCTGTGTGTATATTATGCTCTTCAAAGACGCAGTGGGAGATCTCTGTGTTCCTATCACTGTCTGTTTCTCACTTTATACGCCTTTGCATTCGTGCAGATTTGTCACTTGTACAAAGTAATTCTTCACTGAACATCCAGAAAAATCAATGCCTCTAGAGGTTATTATCACTTACTTGTTGACTTCTCTATTCTCTCGCCAGACTTTTTTTTGGGGGAAAAAGTTTCTAGCTTAGTTTGATGAGCTCCCGGTTTTTTATTTTCATTTGAGTTTGTTCTCCAGCTTTGTAAGCAGAAAATATCCGCAGTGTCTCCTCTCTCAAAGGCAGAGGCACATGCGAGATTGAACTGCCATCCTGTCACAAAAGTTGAAAATAAAAGGGAGACAATTAGAGCATCTGGTGCTACCTGTTTCCCTGAATGTCCTCTCAGCTTATGTATATGTATATATACTTGTCAGACTTTAGAAGTTGCACTTAAAATGGCTCCAGAACTCCCATTCTCTGCTGTGAAGACACACACACACATTTCTTCCCAATCTGGAAAGACTTGTAAAATCAGAAATTAGATTAAAGTATTTTTCAGGTGTTGATGAGTTTAGAAAAAGAAATTATTTCCACTTCACAACCAATTTTCTGAGATCAAAACATTGATATTTTGTGCCTATGACCAGAAAAATCCTCAGAGCTTTTCCCACTGAAGCTGTGTTTTCCAAGCAAGAGAGTGAACAAAACAGCTGAGAACTGATAAAGCATAAATGGGTCATCATCAGTACAAACTTTGGTCTGAAGATGATGTATATTATGCCAAGAAATCTGTTTAAATTCTGACACTTTGCATAAACTTGATTTGATTCTTTGAAATATGTTTAATATTGACTTTACTAGGCTGAAAGAAAGCCTAACAAGATTGCTGCAGAAGAGTTTCTGAAAGTAAAAATGTGTATTTTCAAATCCTTAGGCCTTGACTTGACCCTGTCTCAAAAGCATTAATAGTTCCAAACCTTGAAACCAAACCCTGCACTTATTAAAACTAATTTGTGTTCAGTTCAGTAATACTTGATTGATTCCAAAGGGAAATTAAATGCTGATATAACTCAAACCATCCAAGTATTTTGGCATCGTTTCAGAGCACAGACTCAACTGGTATAAAACTCGACTGGTTGGTTCAGCGCCTATTTGCTACTGCATAAAAGATTAATGTATTAAGAGTTTCATTATCTTTACCATTGTCACCGTTACTGTTAATATAGACACTGTTCATGTTTCAGCTGGTTACTATGTAATCACTAGACCAATGTTTCTTAATCCTGGTCCTTGTGTGTGATAGAAGGGAAAAACCTAAAACATGCAGGACAGTGATCCCTTAAGGCCAAGACTGAGAAACACTGCACTACACATGAATAAACAGATGAACACAGTTCTGTCAGTTCTCCTACACGTCACGTCTCTCTGACTTTGACTCCTTTATAATACATTGGATCCAAGAAACTGTGTCCATATAGAGCTGTTTGAAAATAGATGCATGCAAATTGACAACATGTCAGAGACTGGGATGGTTGGAGTTTACAATCTCAAAGCCAGGCTGGCATAAAAATTAACAGAAACATCAACACTTGAGTACTAACAGTTACCTAGAAATGTTAGAGTACAAGTGAGCCCTTAGAAACAAGCAAAAACAAAATCAGAGTTAGATTTGCTCTCTTTATGTACTTGCTAGCCATATTTTGTATTTAAATGTTTCCCACACCTGTGCCTTGCACTGATGCTGGTTTTGCATCCTGTTGCCCTGTAGAAATTACTCTTCAGAAGCATTGTTCCAGCCTTATTTTTTTCTTACAAAACAGAGACTTGGAAAACATCTGCCGGTAACTAAAGTTCCTTTTGTTTGCTCTGCTTTGACAAAATGCTGAAACCAATTTAGAAAGTACACTATTAGCCTTAGACAACTTAGTGATTTTGTGATAGATTTTTTCCTTTCTAATGCTCAAGTCTGTTACTGTTATTTTAGGATTCTAAAAACTACATATAAGTCCAAATAATAAAAAGGAGAGTGCTTTATTTCCTGCACAACAAAGCTTCGCAGCAGCCTTTCTGCACATCTGCACGTTTTCAGCTAACCTATAGAAAGTACTTCCTTCTTTTGTTGTATTTTTTAGAAGAGCTCATGGTCTTCTATGTGTGTGTAGTTCCAGTAAAAATGTTTGTCATCTTGTAAAAGATCAGGGGGCAATTGTAGTTACCCTCATATCACATTGACACCTCATTCCTCCTACTCCTAAAAAGTGAATAGAAATTATCATTAGTTAATGCATACTTTCAATAATTTTCTGTTTATTTTACAATAAGATGCAAACAGTGTGACCGTATATGCTGATAGACATTAGGAGGCTATTAGTTTCTTATTTTCATTAGTGTCACAGATGCCTTCCAGCTTCTTATCAACCATTCAGCTTGTTTAAATGAAACAAACAGTAGTTCAGTATCACTGAATGCACCGCGCTGAACATCAAGCAATGAAAGCAAAGGTGAGAGCTGCCTGCGGACCTCAGAAAACTGTTTATGCTTACTCCTGTCGAAAGTAAAATATAGGAAGCCATCCCCAATCACCTTCATATTCCTGTTAGCACAACTGCTATTGTTACTAAACAGTAAAAGGTCATGGGACTGAAGCCCCAGTTGATCAGTTCAGAAAGTGTGGTCTGAAAAACACAAAAGAAAGCCATAAGAAATCCAACCTAACACTGATTGCTGCAAACATTGCTGCCTCTTTATATTACATTATATAACTATTATCATATTTTAGTCTAAGACATTGTCAAAAATATTTTGTTTATATAAAATACTCAGCAGAATTAACTATCAAAAGAAAAGGTGGTTTTCTGACAAAATTTGTCCTTGTTGTTTATCTCATGATCTCTGAGAAATGAGAGATCATGAGAACTCTCATTTCTCAGAGAAATGAGAAATGAGAGATGAAATGAGACATGTATGTTCACAGTAAACTGTGAACATACATGTTCACAGTTTACTGCAAGATTAATAGAGCAACTGAAATTAATAACGCCTTCTTAGCTTAGTTTCTTTCCAAACTTTATGAAGAAAAGAGCTGCATTTTGCTGCAGTTGGAAGCTTTGTCCCAGCCTGTGTCTCTCTAAATGGAGTTTGAAAACTCTCCTTGTTCATGTGTGGCTTCTCTCCGGGTACTCCCACTGTCCACAGACATGACTTTTAGGTTAAATGGCTGCATGGTGTTAGAAAACTGTGTGATTGCAATATCTACAACTACAACAACAGTGATATCAATTGTGATAAATGCAAAGGGTTAGTGTTTTGGGAGGTTTTATCTGTGTCAGGTGTGAGACTCCATTCAACAAGCTGAATCTTACATTGGCATGCAAAATGTGTGGAATGAGCTCATAACACTTGTAATATTTTAGCCGTGCAATAACGCCATTCTGTGTGATGTTAACATTACACACTCTGACAATGCAATGATATTTTGCCACGCAGTATGGAGTCTTTTTCCTTATATACAGACAGTAATAACATTGTGAAGTAGCTTGGAAGAGAATATATGATCCAGCTGTTTTATCTCTGGCAACAACAAGTTCAGCCAACGCGCCTGCAGCATAATACCACACCACTTCCAGCTTCAAGGATAAGGATTTGAGGCTGACTCACCCCCCATGAGCAAATCTTCTTGTAGAAACAAATAAGTCAAATGTGGGAGAGAATAAAATGAAAGCGTTGTCATAACACTGGCTGCTTCCACCTTATCATACATGGACTTTTCTGCTTAGGTGATGGATTTTTGCTCTTCCTAAGTATGAGTGTTTGCATGGATGCCAGTGTCGTGTGTGTCTATGTTGTCCTGTGACAAGTCCAGGTCCCCTATGACCCTGCGAGCTTAACCTGATTTTGACGATTGATGGACAGATGTAAAAACATTAACTTGAGATCTCTAGAATATTATTAGATGGTTTAGAGCTACACAATACATTATTTCAAATCACAAAACTCACAAAAATGTCCATGTGTACAATGTTGTTGGAAAAATATTCATCTAAAAGTCCTGCTAACTATCCAAAACACACCTTGATCTGAGGGAGGAACACCTCTGCAACAAAATGACACAAAAATAGTTGGACGCCAAAATGATTTTAAGTTTCTTCCACCGCCTGCAGTTTAGCCACAGACATCTGGTATTGATCTCTCCTTGTGAGTGGTGCATTGAGCTGGTCCAGGTTAAAGCAACACAGCAAGTGTCCACAAGGTTCCAAAGTCAATATCATGTTTTAATTCACATATTGACGTACTCGCACTGCAAACCGAATGGGTTCGCTATAATTTAATTTGTTTCTGGTAAAGTTTTTAGAGGCTTGCTAATACATAGAAAGTCCAGAGGTGCTGGCTTTCTGTACATTCAGTGGCACATAAGGAAAAAATTTAAAATATGTTATATTTTGTTCTTCCTGTACGTAAAATATCAAATACAACAACTTTAAATAGAAGGAACTGTTCATTGTTGAAAAATGCAATAATCCTGGACTGACAGATTATTTTGATTTTAAATAAGGTGAGCGGTTTTAGCAAGAATTTATTGCAATTAACACAGAAAAATACAACAATCAACACTTCTGAGGTATGGGAAAATATTTCAATTTGGAGTTAAGCGGAAATAAAGATAGAAGGCTCAATAGAGCTGCTCTGCAGTGGCTCTGTGATCTATCAGTCCCCTACAAAGCTGAGCCACTAAGACAGAGCGGCCTTCTCTTTTATCTGAACCCCTGGCGAGAATGTGTAGAAAATCTTAAAATAACATTATTTCCAGTGTAGTTGCATGATGTCATTCTGTAAGACTATTATGTTAAGAAAGAAAGCTTTTTTTATTTTTTTATCAGAAGTACATTTATCTCTCGTGTTAATGAGGACATGCAGGGTGTGATAAACGAATTGTATTATAACTAATATTAATAATGATACAGCATTGATAGTATTCAGATTCTGTCAAGTAAAAAATGTGCAAATTCAACAGGTCCTGGTAATGTTTAAGTTTTTGAAATAATGAGGGACCTTGGATAAAAAGGCGAATTGTGCCAGAAAACAAAAAAATATGTAATCGGGCCCTTCAGCAAAATATTAAAAATTTTGGTTATTGTACACATAATCAACCTTCCTTTACAGCCATCTTAGTCTAAAGACATAAACCCCAAAGAACATTTATGTGGAGCAGAAGAAAAAATGAAAGATTGAATCTTGCAAAGAAAAATTGTCTAAGATTTGTTAAGATAAGATAAAATCATTTATTAGTCTCCCATAGGAGAAATTTGCCTTGGAAGCAAGGACAAGACTGCAGTACATCAATAAGAAGAATACAATACAATACAACAATAGACAATGGCCATAAATACATAAAAGTAAAAATATATAAAAACCCAAATGTTAGGTCGGCAGTACGTCCCTATAACCATCTCATTTCCATCTCATTAAATCTTGTAAAATGTTAAAAGAGAGGACTGTTGTGGTGTTCTTGTTCTTTCTGATAGAAAAAATTTTAATGTTGACACCACAGTAATGCTTTCCAGGTTGCAAAGAAATTATAATGCAGCATTTTCAGGGAAAATGTTGAACTCTTGTGGGACAAGGATCACATTCAGACACATCAAAGTACTGTAAACATCATTAATTTCTCTAACATGCATAATTATCACCTTACAGTGCTTCTTGTACCTTTGGAGTCACCTCTTACATACTGAAGTCACCAGTATGTAACGCTACACTTGCCCAATAAGCATCAATGAGCCTTCCGCTGGTGGCTTTTAGTTCATAACATCAGGGCCAACGTAGCGTTCATCTGTCACACTGAGGGCAAGGAGCCTCGGTGCATTAGCAACATCCCACGCTCCTCGCTCAGAGCCATCCATATTGTATGAGCATGTAACCTACATCCATCCATGCCTCTGTCAGCAGACGTCCCCTGACGAGACAAAATCCATAAGCAGACCGTAATGGTGATTGCGAATATGTGGCTTGGTATTTAGTCAGTTTATTCCCCTGTCAGAAGAAATCAAGGTCCTGCTGATTTAGCGTGAAACATTTCATGCTGATTTTCAAACGGTTGCCAAACGCTAGGGGCGGATATTTAAATGGGTGCTCCAAATGTGTTCAGGCTCTATTAGTAAAACTGTGGCTATGTGGGTGAGCTAAAACATTAAACACTTGGGTTATTTTATCTGAATTATATAAGCAATGCTTGGTGTCAGTGGACACTGTTATTTTTCAATGCTATACAATAAAGAGAAACCATTGTTTAACGGAGCATAACAAAATTGTGCATTAAAAGTTAAATAAATAACAGGTCTCCCACTGATTGCAGCAAACTGAAGGTGTTGATGTTGTTAATTTATTAAGGAACAGAAAAGTGGCCACACTGTGGGGAAACATTTTTTATCATGACACATCTGAGGGAGAAAAACTCATGAATAATTTTGCTGTGCACCATATTTAACAGGCAGAATATTCATAGAAGCTGATCAGCCCTCAACCATGCTGTTTTAGCTTTTTCTTGCTAAAAATGTTTGACTCCGCTTTGCTTGTTGTGTCCCAGATTCTGATCGGAGAAGTGACAAGCTTCTTTGTGAAGACGGAGGGATCTCAGGAGAAGACCATAGTGACCGCTGACTGCTGTTACTTCAACCCTCTCCTCCGAAGGATTGTACGCTTTCTAGGTCAGTCTCAGTCCCGCTGCTTATGCATTGCCTTCAGTGTGTTTTATTGGGATTCTCTGTGATAGACCAACCCAGATTTGTGAAAAAATGTATATTAGTATAACAGTAATACATACAGTTGAGCCTCTAATTATCTATTTCCTCAGTAGATTTAGCTTTAAATATTTTAAGTCTTTTAATTTTGACTGAACGTAATAACAAATTGATGTGTTCCAGCAGAATTCCAGATGTACATTTTACATCATAGAAGATAAAGCAAAAAGCTGATCAGCAATTATAAGAAGGGCTTGATGTCAATACAGTTTTTACTAATCACTAGTCAATATTATTTAAATAAATATTTTGAAAACCATCCATTGTTTTCATTCATCTTTATAATTATGCACTACTTTGTATTAGTTTATTGCATAGATTCCAATAAAATATATGGACAGGTGCAGAAGTTATATGACAAAATATAGAAAACTTTAAGCTGTATGAATATTTTTGTGTCACATTGTATGTAGCACAAAGCAGCAATCTTTTTTTTTTTGCTCTCTAACGGCTTGTTTCTGATCCTTAGTCCTTACCCTCTTATCTTGACTCATTTCCTCGCTTGTTTTCCCAGGTGTCTACTCCTTTGGTCTCTTTGCAACCACCATCTTTGCCAATGCCGGTCAGGTGGTGACGGGAAACCAGACGCCGCACTTCCTGTCTGCCTGCAGACCAAACTACACAGCTCTGGGCTGCCAGTCTCCTCTGCAGTACATCACAGAGAACCGAGCCTGCACAGGAAACCCTTTCCTGGTGGTGTCCGCTCGCAAATCCTTCCCGTCCAAAGATGCAGCACTCAGCTTTTATTCAGCCATCTACACAGTGGTAAGAAATCAAATGTCAGCGAATTGATGAGGGGAGACTCATAGGCTGGAACGATTTTGAAAATAAAGAATCTTACTTGAATGTAACGCCACAAAGAGGTTTCTTTTTTAAATTATTCAACTTTCGCTGTTGAGCAAGTTCATTCTTAACAAGAACTTTGTTTTAGATTCAGCTCACAGGTTAAAACTTATTTTATTAATGTTCACAGTTCACCACCTACAAGGACTGAATTCACACTCAAAAAATTAACTCCTTCTTGTTTAATCTAAATGTTTCATATGATGTAAAGTTTGAAGGAACGTGTAGGTGATGAGATGATCTGCCGATTAGTGTGGTTGAAGCTTCAATTTCATTGCTCTGCTCTCCTCTGCTGTCCTTCCAAACACACCTTGAGACTCCCTGACTACAGAGAGTAGGATCCACACAACAATAATCAAACATGGGAGCCGAAATAAAATCTGCTAAATCTGTAGGTTTTTACAATTAGCACATAAAATTGCAGTTTATTCTGTAAAGTTCCTCTGGAGAGTTTTTCCATTTTGAAAGGATTTGGATTTTATATCGAGACTTTGTCTAGGCCATTCCAAAACATAATATGCTTTTTCTTTTTATACATAAGACATGTTGTACATTTAGAAGCTTTTTCCTTTAAGAAATTAAGTTATCATTTGCCATGAAAGATTTGTTAGTTGATCTCAGATATTAAAATGGGTTAAATAAAAAAAAAGGAAAAACAAAAGCAAACTGAAGGGGGGGCAAATGCTTTCCTCAACACTTTAGCTAAACATTCTCCCCAATGTGCTTTGAATCTTTTGTTTACGGCGGAATAAAGAGCTCCTCAATGACAGCAGGGAGAGATGTGTTCAGCTTAGGTTTGTAATGTAGAAAAATACAATCAGTCATTCCAAAGTTCTCCTAAAAGTTAGTTTGCCTTTCAGTAAGTTGCAGCTGCATCACAGATGGATGATTTCTGAGTGGTAGTTCAGATGTGACTGTTAGACGGTTGTTTGTCTGTAAAGTAGATAATAGCCTCATGCGGAAATGCCTAAAAGTAAACAAAAAGATATTTAGTTAATAAATTCATTTTAGAAAAGAATTTATTAAAATATTTTTCATTGTACAGCATATATTACATTTTAAAGTTCTGAATGGTCCTATTGACTATAGAAAGATTTCCATCAAAGTTCTGCATGCATTGTGTCATCCTTGGCTGTTACAGAATGCTCTTCATTTTCCTGGGTAGTTTTACACATTTCTATGAGAATCCTTAGACATATTTTCTTGCCAGTGGGTTTTCAGTTTGCTTTCAGAGGCTGCCAACAGCTCCATAATTACAGGGCTGCACCTCAGCTTCCTCAAAGTCTGCCAATCAGAAGAGCTCCGGCTTTTAGGAATACGATCCTTGTAGACACACCATCTGAAAAAGCTGGCATAAAATGATAGATTAGCAAAAAGAAAAAGGAGTTAATAAATAGAGAATCAGGAAAACCTTTTCTTTGCAAGTGTGAGTAATGCAGAGCTTCTCAAGTAAAGTCCCAGGTTAAGTTGGTTTTAAGTCTCATTATGCATAACTTCTCTGTTATCATGTTGAATTTAATTCTGCTGAGGAAGAATACCAGAAAACACTATTTTTGTTCTGATAAACTGTATTTTTGAAGACATTAAGTTTATCATCTGTTAGGTAAGCATTCGTACAGTTTACTGAGTATACAGAATAAAAGGCTCGGTAATGATAATCAGTTCTTCCTATAATCAATAAAAGATATGTATATCCTTCTCATGTGGCCCATCAACAATACTTTATAAACACTAAATGCTCAGACATTAGCAATAACTGATTATTGAACATACTAAGGACCATCTCAATAATTTATATACATTTCCTGAAATTTTTACATTGATTGAATATTAAAGGCACTGCACAACAAAAGGAAACTCTAATCCAGACCTATCATGTGGATTGAAACAGGCACAGTTGATCAATTTTTAAGGTAGTTTAAATAAAACCTCTGTACAAATACTATGTCATTTATTATTTAACTGAAACTAAGTGTGTAAGAGCCCAGGTCTATTCCTTACTGTTTCCATAAAATTTTACAATGTCAGTAACAGCCAGTTGCACTCCCTGACCTCATCATCAAGTCTGAATACCTCTATAAAAGCAGTAGTTATTACAACTGGCTGATTTAAGACTTGAAGCAGTGCTTAAAACAAAATGGCAAGAAGTAAAAATGTCAGTAATTTTGGGTAAGCAACTGTTATTCCACAAATGTATAATGCAGATTTTATACATTTTTCAGTGTCTTCCTTCATGAGAACCAGATCTGTTTAAAAAAATATATAAAAAATCATCCAAAACTTCTGCCCCAGATGCCCAGGTTTTATTTCCCTTTGACATTAATAAAGAACTGCATTAAATCAAATACAGTGTATATATGTTATCATTAGTCATTGTACCCTTATGTTAGTGTAACAAACCGAACAGACTCATCAAAGATGAATCCAAAAACTAATGGGAGTATGCAAAATGCTGCTCAGCAAATGCTTATTGAGGAGGGCAGAGATATTTTAGAGCCTTTTTAAATAAGACGTAAATTATAAAACGTGTTTTCCCCGTTGACATTTTTTTATTATCTGTTGAGAGAGGCTTGTCTTATTTCCTATTTGGCAGAATGAAAATGATTTCATATCAGTTTGTGTGAAACCACTCAGCTGCTGCAAAATGACTGCAGATTGCGCCCTCTTGTGGCCTGATCAAGATGTACATCCTGCCGAGTCAGTAAGACTGCGGCACCGTCTGCATTGTCTCAGCCGGATGACTCAAGCACCTAAATCTAAATATCAAAATGTTGTTGTTTTTTTGGGGTTTTTTATTCTTACATATTCTTGTGACTATGTTTGTTATACAGATGTATGTGACGTTGATGTTTCGGACCAAAGGAACCCGTCTGATGAAGCCCACCCTGTGCCTGGTGCTGCTATCTCTGGCGGTGCTGGTTGGCGTGGTGAGAGTGACGGAGCACAGGAACCACTGGAACGACGTCCTGGCTGGTTTTGTCACAGGAGGGGCCATCGCTGCATTCCTGGTGAGGGGGAGCAAAAAGAGAGATGGTGCAAAAAAATGTGTAACATTTCTCTTTAAATTTGACAAGCAATTCAGCTAACCTGTGGATCTTTAAATATCAAGTTCTTACTTCAAATGTTGTTGAGAAATTTTGACAGATCTCTTAGGATCCTGCAACAGCTTTTCAATTAAGTTCAGGTCTGGATTTGACTAGGCCATTGCAACAGCATCCCTTCTTTATCAGCCATTCTGTTGTATATTTCTTGATTGAGCCTAGATCTTGCCATCAAACGCAGAGAGATTGCTTCACTATTTCAAAGAAAGTGTCAGAAAGAATAGGAGATTCTTAAAGAGACATAGGCAAATTTCAAGGTATCAAATTGCAAAGTCAAATTTCTTAAAAGTGATGTTTGATATATATAGCATTTTTATACCAACAGAAAGCTACTTTAGTTAGTTGATTTTGCTTTAAAATTGCACTATGTGCATGGAAAATACATAATACCGCCCCTTTAATTTTTCACATGCTAACTGATGTTTGTGGAGGTTATAATGTTGATGGCCAGATTCTGCCGTCTACATTATAGATTCTGCCGTGCATTGTACATTCAGAACAGCAGAGTGGAATAACTCCTAAGAAGATTAACAAATGTCTTGCATTTTTTTCCATTTATGAAAAATTCTACCCACTGTAGAATGAAGCAAATGAATTGTCCAAAATGGTAAACTACTGCTGCAGTGGATAATCAGTCATTGACGTGCTAAATTAGCAGAAGCTGGCTTCTACTGTTTCTGCTAAATCCTTTGGAAGCAGCAAATTGTACCTGTTTTTGTTCCAAATAGTGTCTCCACATTGGCTTTGTTTGTGCATAAAAAATAAAGTTAATGTGGAGTAAGGGTGTTAAAAATAAACTTTAGACACATAGTAGTTTTTAATCCAACAGAAAATTACAATATTATGCTTTGAAAGATGTGTAACTTATCTGTATTTAATCATTTACTTTTAAAAAAAAGTATATGATGCTGATTGATACATTAGTAATTTTGCTCATATTCAAGTTCTCGGTTATTGATCTGTGGATTTCTATTTGTTAACATGTTTCAGAACAGAGGTAGTGTGAAGTTGTTCTGGTTGATCCCAGCAGAAAGGAGAGATGGGGACATAGTTGGAGTTAAACTTTGTCCATTAGAAAGCTGTTATTGGAAAAGAGAGAATATTTTTTTTTTTACTTTCTACTCATTTCTTGTCTACTCTCCATCAGGTGTCCTGCGTGATCAACAATTTCAAACCAACTAAGCTAGCAGTGCCGACTCCGCCTCCCCCTCCACAGCGCCCTGAAGCTCCCATCAGTCTGCCTCTGATCAGCCTGCCCCGTGTGGAGAGTCCACTCGAAAAGTTAAGTGGTTTCCAGGTAAGGGGTGAGGTGTATTAAGAGTATTAAACCGGATTGACTTGAATTCTTGGTTGCCTCTTTGAATCTGATTCCTGGATTTTTTTAGCCTCATTTTGACACTGTAAATTTCCAAATGTTTTAGAAGTTTTCCTAATTGGTTTTCATCTGTATCCTTCGTAGGCTCCAGGGCTACCATATTCTGAGATCACATGACCATCAGCCAACCCTGCCCCCCGCCCCGCCCGAAGTGCTCCTCCCCTCAAGACGTTGCCTCACCAGCTCAGTCTAGACCTGCCCCGTGAAATCCCCCCGCCCTGCCCCGCCCACCCTGAAGGACGAAAACCTCTGAGGCGAGTCAAATCCACGCAGGTGTGAGGCTTCACTAATCACAGAGGACAAAGCCTGGAGCCAATGGGGAAACAAAGACCTGTTGTCTCCTCTCCCTGTGATGCTCTGTTTTGTCCATCAAGATGGCTGCCCTTTTCTTTTGGGTGTAAAAGATCCATGAAAAGACTCTTTAAGGCCAGAGCTGTTAAAGCAATACTGTGTCCTGTTTCCTTGCGGTTTTCCACAAAGATTCAACGGTGACTCTAAAGACTGTTGGCTGGTGATGACTTGATATTTCCAATCAAATAAAAAAATAAAAAAACTCAGCTGAGCTGAGGGTCACAAATGGATTTTCCTCAAGATCATTTTGTTATACTCAGGACAATTAGGGGAAACAGCTGAAAGAAGACCTTTATGTAATAATGCTGGTACCGTTGAGTGATACGGTACAGATCGTTGGTTCTGTACACAGGACGAGATGTGGTCGTCGAGGGAAGCACTTTTGTAAATTATAGCACAGATGAACCAGTTTAAAACTCAGTAAACAATGTTGTAACTTTCAGTTTTGATTTTAATTGTGCAACGTGATAGAAGAGCGGTTTATACACACTAGGGCTTTGCTTTTGATACCAGTTTTTCTTTTGTTTGTTCACTCCTGAACCGGATTGTCATCAACTTTTCAAAACTATAACGTTAATGTTGCAGTGTGTTTCAGATGTCTGTTAGTTTGATGTCCATACTGTGCAAAATCTCCATGTGGAGTTTTTATTGTTCACTAGTAGTAAAAGCATTACTTTTTTAGTACTTTGCTAAATCTTTTAGCCAAATTTATGTCTCATAGTTTCTCTATTAATGCACATCTGGCAACAAAATGGTACTTCTTACATCTAAAATCTGTTAAATTTTTACAAATACATCAAACTGGATTTTAAAGAGAAAAGCTGGCTGCTGTTTGAATTAGGCATGGAGCACTATAATATTTTCACATTATGATGACCCTGAATAAAAGCCCCACGGTTTCACAGTATCAAGGTATTTAAATGAGTTTAAAAAAACGAGCTATATGATCTAATTGCTTCTATTTAAACTATAGGGTTTCTGCAGGGTTTTTAAAATGTAAATTGAACCCATATTTTTTAAAAAATACACTGACTTGAAATTAATATGATATGGTATTAAAAAAAGACCATAAATTTTACTATTTATACTGTTAGTATGTACTTGGGCTTTTGGTTACATGAAACAATAAAAACATGATACAAAATTTAAAATACAAAATGAATAGAAAAAAACGGAAGCCTGTCAGGACAATAATGACTTACTGACTTACACCTTCAAGAATCTGAATTAATGAGCTACAACCATAGGCGTAGGAAACGAGTGTCCCCGCCCCAATATTGGAGGCAGGCGCATTTGCCCCCCCCCCTCCCCCCTAATTTCACCGCACTTGCGAAAAATATTTGATTTTTTTGAAATTTTCCGCTCGCGTGCTCTTATTTTGAAGGCGCACCACAGAGCATTAGGCATTAAAGGCAGGAGGAGGCAGGAGCAGAGTCAGAGACTCCATATGAACGAGGTAGACGGTCTGTCGGGAATGTTGCCATGAATATCGCTTGTTGTCAGTTTACATTCATAAATAGAACCAAATCTTTTTGGTTAAGTCGTTCACATGTCTAACATTTTACAGCTAACTTTGTCTAAAAACTTAGCTACTCTAGCCACAATGTTGTATTTCATCACAAGGAAATGAAACAGCAGCAAAATGAGCCTTTTTTGTTGTTTACAGTGTAATGTCAGTGTGAGCAATGGCCTGATCATACTGACCACTTAACATGTGTATTATATTACATTATATTATATATTCAGGAGAATGGCAGTGAGGACTGATGTCTGGCTTTTTTCTTTTAAAACTTTTCAAAATTTTTTTATTATTTCCACACTATTTGTAAAGGTAATGGTTAGGAGACCAACAAAAATAAAATAATAAAAAAAAAAGCTTTGTTCTTCTTAAATAACTCTCTACATCAGTGCAACAGTTTGCCTTACAAATATAATTAAAAAGTATGCTTTTCACATCTAACAGACACCTGAGCTCCTCACTGATAACTCAGTCTCACTTTCCAGGCTCTCAAAAGGTTGAAAAACACAAACTGTTGCAAAAAAGCCTAAATGTTTTTATTCTCCTGTTTAGACTACATCAAGATTTTTCACTCGAGGCCTCACATTCCATTATTCTTAAAAATTTAAAATACAAAACATCTTAAATTTCTACATTTGTCCCTTCATTGCTTCATCTATGAAATGTTTTTGTTATTTTGTTTGTTTTACTAATATATTGGCAGCATTGATTCATTCTGTTTGGTGGCTGAGGAATTTAGCAAAATGGAGGACAGCCAACAGCTCTGTAGGAATGAATTATCACCAAGCTCTCAAACTAAATCAGATTTTGCTCTGTCTACATTTCTACATTTTAGTTTGCTTAGGCAACTAAAATTAAATAATTCTAGCTGCCCTCTCCACTTCCAGGACATCTGTCATGAACAAGTGTTTGCTTAACAAGGTTTGGCTTAAAAACAGTTTTCGATCGTTGGCCGAAGTCTGCCAGCTACCGTTGACAAAAAGCTTTCTGTATTCTGAGTAAGAAGGAGTAAGAAAGTGATGAAGTGAAGTAACATACATGCCAAAGTAAAACAAGAACAAAAAAACCCTCAAACTTACGGTATTTTTTTACTTGCATTGTAAGGTGAGCAGAATTCCTATCATTATAAATAAGTTTCTGACTAACATTAGTCAGATGGACCGACCTTGCATAGTAATAATAATCCTTAGTCTTAAAAATGTTTTAAATAATGTTAAATTTGAGCGGCTGAAAATTATTTGTAAAGAGGAAGCTAATGATTACACCTGCTGCTGCTAAAATGATACTGATATTATCTTAGCTAAGATATTTACTGCCTTTCCCGTTTCATTCAGAGGTTTAATCCCTTACTACCTGAATTTACTTATAATTATGTAAAAAGCAAATTGTGTTTGTTTTATTTTGATACAGGTGCTAAATAAATAGTTTTTTAATTGACAAAAGCACATACAAAGGTAGCTATTTGATATCTAAATTAGCAAAATTAAGCTCAACTGGTTATAACTAATCACTAGATGGCAGATGTGTCAGAGTAGAAGTAGTAGAAGAAGAAACAAAACAGCAAAGCTTCTTTTGAAAAAATACAATGTGAAGAAATCAGCAGCTTTCCCACTAAGGACAATTTGTCTCTTATCCAGGAACAACGAGGACTCAAACAATGTTGATATTCTGGCAAGACTCCTTAACTGTCCGTATTTCTTTCTACCGAAAATATTTCCAGCTAAATTTCTCTTTTATTCCTTGGAGAGTGATTACATTCGTAGCCTTTTTTTTTTTTTTTCAATCAGCATGTTGTTAGGGGCAGTGCATCACTTCTGTGCCTCAGAATAATAAATCTCCAGTCACTCAAGCACTTTATTTGGTATCTCATATATATATAAAAAAAAAATCCTTCAAGCCATGAAAATGCCATGACAGAAACATTTGACATTTTTTTTAAATCCTTGCAATACCTTGATAACTGAAGCAGCCCATGCCTAATTTGACTGAATCTGTCTGGTCCAGTCATTCAAAGGCTTCTCTTCAACATGTTTTCCACACACTGACTGAGTTTATTGGCGGCATTGAGACCTCTGACTTTGGTAGAGTATTGTACAGTGCTTAGGTTTCTTCAAACATATATGATGTTATCATCCAGTTTGTATGGTTTTGATAATGTGAAGCTACCTGAAATGTTCTTGCGGCATGGTGGACGGCTGTAAAGCAGGAATGTAGCTCAGCGGAGAAGAGTTTAAAATCAAGCCAGCCTGCAGTCGATGTGGCTCACAGCTGGCTCAGCTCTGCTCAGTTTAAAAGGAAACTGCAGGTTGTTCAAGTAAGAAGAAAGTGTGCTATATACAAAAGACGTCCTAATGGTTTTCTTATGTGTGTGCATGTGTGTGTGTGCTTGTTGTGTGTGTGTTTGGACTTATTTAGATCTGCGTGTGCGTGCGTGTGTCTGCGTGTGTGTGTGCGTATTTATAATGAGCACATTGTAAGGCAGCACAACTGTTAATTTGGCAGCCTGTTTTTCTTAAGTTAAACTGTCAAAAGTAGCTGCTATAATTACACACTCACATTCGTCTGTAACTGCAGGCCTCCGAAGGACCCCTGCCAAGGCGTCCTAACAATGCCGTTTAAAGCAGAAGGTGCTCATTATAGCTTTGAGATTACCTACAGTATTGTAAGTTTTTATTTTTTTCTTCTTTTTTAAAGAAAAAAATGACTACACCCCCTCTGGCGAGATAACGCTATTTTCATGTTAAAGTCTCTGTTTTGTATTTATTTACCAAAATAAACTGCAATTACCACTTAGTGAAGTAAGATTCTTTTATACAGACACAGATTTGACGTTTTACCACTAGGTAAGGCTCCAACAAGAGCCTTAAACATTAAATGTAAATTCACAGTGCCTTGCAAGAGTATTTGCATTCTCTGACACTAAACCCACAATCTTAGCTGCCTTTTATTGTGATTTTATGTGGTAAACCAATCCAAAGTGTTATGCAATTGTGAATTCAGAGACAAATTATGTATGGTTTTAAATTGTTTTACAAATAAAAATCTGAAAAGTGCAGCATTCATTTGCATATGCCCCTGGAGAGTCAGTACTTTGTAGAACCACATTATTCTTTGTGTAGAGCTGCAAGTCATTTAGGGATGTCTCTGCTAGATGTGCACATGTATAGGCAGACATTTTTGCTCACCGTATTATTTCTGGATACTGGATTGAACTGTTATTTTTTAGATGTTCAAAGCATGAGACGTTTTAAAATCTAACTCTGTTTTGAACTTCTCAGCAACAGTATTGTGTTCCTCAGTCGTCTCTTCACAATGCTGCTTGTTCACTTATGTTCTCTAACAAACCTCTAAGGCCGTCACAGAATACTTTTATTTAACGTGACATAAAATCACAAACAGATGGACTCGGTTGACAAAGGCAGTTGGTTGCATCAGAGTTCAGGGGGCTGAACACAAATGGACGCCATACTTTTCAGATTTACTTGTAAAGATATTTCAATTAATTGTCCTAATGTACATTTCATAATTACGCTCTACTTGTTGCTTGTCTAAAATCCTACTAAAAGCTCTGGTTGTAATGTATTAAAATGTGTTATGAATACTTTTGCAAGGCGCTGTAAACGCATTTCTACTATTTATACAGCTGTTGCTTTTATAGATCACTTACTCTTTACAGACTCCTAGCCTGTATCCATCGCTTTTTCTGTTTTCACACTACTGCTGACGAAAGCATGGATGTTATTGTGGCTTTCATTACCTGGCCCAAGGAGAATATGTAAACCAGAGAAGTGAGAGATCAAACCACGGAGCTTCCATTTGGCAGAGAAAACTCTCCTCATCTTGTGCCACAGCCACTCAAATCCCCATTTCCATGTGACATCAACAATAAGTCTGTTATTTAGGGGCCTCAGTAGGAACTAAAGTGGAAATATTTTTGTTGTTGTTGTTGCATTGCATGTCACATAAAAATGTCGATGCCCTAATTTCACACAGTTTAGCATAAACACCACAATAAATACAATTTTTCATTTGACTTCTTACTATTCCTCAGGATTGAGCACACAAAGAATGCCCCACAGGACATTAGTCTTTCAACATCAGTCAAAAAAGGGAAATTAGATTGCAATCCCTTTTAACTTCTCTAAACAAATACAATTTCACGCTTCTCTTGCCTCTGATTGTGTGAGCTTTGATTCAAGCTGCCATAAAAGAAAGATTTTCCCTCTCGTTGCTGTGATCTTGATCAAATGTTTTCTTACTCCATGTTCTGAAAATTACACATACAGGTAGGCAGCTTGCAGAAATGATAGAATATGAATACTGTCCAGGTCAGAAGTTCACATACAGTCGTTATTGGCATAAAGGTCAGATTGTTTAATGATTGATTTAAACTGTTCTTATCCCAGTGTATATAACAAACAACTTCGATGATTTTGTGGATTTTTCCTAATCAGAGCATTATTAAATATACACATACATGCTCCAATGTATGCACACACCTCAACTAATTGCCATTATTAATTATCATTTGAACATAAATGTGCACACAATGACATTTTACATTCTGACAAAAAAATTGCCCCTGATATTGTCAAAATATATTATGTGCGATAGATCAAATATAATCAAGTATTTATATTGAAAAGTTACTTCTTTGATCGTGAGAATAAATATTTTTTCAGAATCCTCTCATTCCTTAGAAGTGTGCAATTTAGGTTACATGACAAAGAGAATTTACCCCTCAGATATAAAGACTTTTTAAAGATTTAAAACTTTTTAAAAGACTATTTCATTGAATCAGACTGAATATTTATAAATTAATATCATTAAGTACCTTATGAATTGGCATAGTTAATAATACACCTTTGGTGAGGCTTCTCATTCCACTTCCACTTTGTTTAATTGTTGGTTTTCTGCCACAGATGTCCCTTCTTAAATGCTCAATATTATTAAGGTCAGACCTTTATATTCCAATCACATTAAAACTGAAAATGTGTACCTTAAAACTTCACTAAAATGCCTGCTGGTAAATATCCTAATTGTTGCAGTAGGCCACCATGAGCACAGGGTGGTGCTGTTTAACTGCCTAATAATAAGAAGGCTTTCAGAAAAAAAAATATCACTAGGTTGAAAGCTTCTGGTAATAAACAACAAATTAGGACTCTAAAATGCGAAGAATCCAAAATCTGTGTATCTTTTCTCACTGAAGCCTCTGATGGACCATAACAGACATTAGTCATCAATCTAATGAAGCAATTTAATGGTAGACACAGAAAATTTCTCTCTTTGTCAGTCTGTCTCACAACTGCCCTGATTTTGTCCCGCCTCCTCTTTGTGTTCCTCTAAATTTGTGGTTGTCAGTCTTGTTAACGACAAGACGTATGTACACACACACGCAAACACACGCGCTCAGACAGAACTCTCTGGACTCTCGACAACATTATCTTTTCCGGAAATTGCTTCTCAAGCACAGCCAGAGCCCCATTAGAAAAGAAGAGCTCTATGCTGTAACCTTTTTAAAAAGCCATTAGTGATGCACCTGCCTCTCTCTGTCTCTCCATTCCTGTTTGTGTGTCTTATTTGTCTCTCTTGTTAACACTGACACACACACGCACAAACACGCATACACACACATTTTTTTTTTTCTATCCTGATTGCCAGCATCCTCATTCCCAATCCTATAAACTAACTGCTGAGCCTCATAAACACATTTCCACTCCAATTAGAGTATAAATCTTTCACATCTTTGGGTTCCACCTCAGAGTGCAAACCACTCAATTTAATTATTTGCGTGTGTTATTCTAATGCCTCGTGATTTTTAGGTCCCCTGTTTGGGACATAAATAATTCTCCGTCGCTAAGGTTAAATAAAGAAAATAATTCATAATTTGCCAAGTCACCCCAGTCAACAGGCAGCATTTCATCCTTAATGAAGAAGACATTTAGTGTATATTTAATTGATGTAATAACATTTAATATCAAGTGTCTTGCAAAACTGTTAAAGGCATATTGTTTCAAGAAAACAATGAAGGGTGCTCTTTCATTTACCAAGAGAAGGATCTTAAATGTTGGTTCTTTTTTTTTTTTAAGTGAGGTTCTGTGAAGTAATTGTCAGTAATTGTTTTGCTGTATAGTGTAGACAGATGCCATATAGTTTGTGGAAAACTCAGACGGAAACCCTTATTTAGGCTGATTTTAAAAATGTACAACAATTCAAACTGAAAATGACATCTATAGATTTGCATCTTAATGAATTAGAATATCATTGAAAAGTTCATTTATTTCAATAAGGCAATTCACTATGTGAAGCTAGTTTTAGTTCCAACACAGCTGATTCAAATAGTCCCATTAACTCCTTCCTCAAGTTCTGCACAGGCCTGCTAACGAGCCATCATTTGATTCAGGTGTGTAGAACCAAGAAAGCGCTAAGCCATGCAGGGCCTGAAGACTGACTTTGAACACCCCTGCATTGTAGATTTTTTTACACCCAGACTGATTTTTTAAAGCCTTTATTAAACTGAAAATGGCATCTATAGATGTCATAGGTTTTACACTTGCAAATTAGAACAGTGCGTCAAACCAAAATTAATTAATAATACAGAACTGAGGACTTATTGAGGACTTAATACTTTAAGTATTAAACATACCTTAGGTATGTTTAATACCTGCTGAAAGGCTATTTTCTAATCTGACAAGAATCTTATTTTTTATGTTTTTTTTATTTATTGTAATGTACCTGTATAGGACAGGATATTAAAAGTTTACACTTTAACCAATATTAAATGTGTGGCCATTATCTCAACCGAACTTTGTTCATGACACTGCCCTACAGTTTTGTTGGATTAGGTCACTCACTGCCTGTGACTCAACAGTCTTCTTAGATTAGTGTAAACTTTTGAATTTGTGTATCAGTTTGTAGTTTGTGCCACCACATCACACTGGTTTGGTTCTGCACTTTACTGGGTCCTGTAGTTTTTATTTTGAAAGACTGGCTGGTGGCAGTGGTGGTCCTGGAATGAATTTACCAGGGGGCAGGATTTTTCATGGGGGCACTTAACAGATCTAGAAGATGTAAAATATGATTCTGAATCTTTAATTCATTACAAATGAATTAAAGATTCAGAATCACCACAACTGACCCCTGTAGAACGGGTCCAGATCTGTTCTACAGGGGCACTGACCCCTGTTAGCCCCTTTTTAAAACCACCCCTGGCTGGCAGGACTCATGACTCCAGCTGATACAGCTTACAGCTTTCACCTGTGTAAGCTCCTGTTGAATCTCTGATGTACTTTGGCTGAGAAAGCAGTAACTATCTCAGCGGCAGTTCTTTGTGAACATGTCAATGATTAACATCCGCTCAGTGTTTTGTCCTACAAGTATGAAAATGCTTTAGTTAAAATGAGTTCAAATGGCAAAAACTGGCTCAAACCCAGGTGTGATGTGCTTTTAGCTTCCTCCCCACTTACTCCCTGCCATTTGCCATCTTTCTTCTCCAAATACTAACAGTAACCTCACAGAACCTCAATACAAAAAACGGAACCACGACAAAGGTTTTTCCACTGGTGAAATTTGCATTTGGACACTGTTAATCAAATATTACTCATATCTGTTTATGCAAAAGACTTGTGACTGGTATGGAGGGTTCTCATTCTAACAGAACAACCACACTAAACAACAGAGCTAAAATGGAAAGGTTTAAAGTATTTTCAAATACTATTTCAAACTCCTGACCTTAATCTACTTAAGAATCTGTGGAGAGACTGAAAAATGTTTGTCTTGATTTTATTTGATGGAGGCTGAGCTATAGCACAACAAAAGCAGCACAAATCATTTTAGGCTGCCACGAAAACCTACCTCTGGATTTTTTTTTTGTTCCTAAAACATCTCAGAAGCTAAACCTTGCTAAGATATTTTTGATACTAAATTTCCTGAAGTATTGGATTACTGGCCTTTGGCAGATATGTAAATACATTTATATGAAATCATTTCACCCTGTGTGGCTTCCCACAAGGTTAAAGGTTGAGTGTTTAGTTAATTCTTCCAGAGGTGTATCTGTGAGACCAGACATTGATGAAGGTAGAAAAGGCCTGTTTTGCATTTTTTTTTTTTTGTTGCACTAATTCATCCTGAAACTGTTCTATCAAGTTGAGGTCAATACTCTGTGCAGACCATATAAAACTCGCTTATATGTGTTTTTATTGACCCTTTTTTGTGGACACGAGCAAAGCCATGTTAAAACACCAAGGGACCATTCTCAAACTAAGTGTGAAACAGTCCTAAATGTCTTGGTACACTGAAGCAGTGAGAGCTCATCTCCTGAAAAACAGCCCCACACCACAATCCAGTCTGCACCACACATTACACTTGACAAAATGCAGTCAGGTAAGTGCCGTTCTCATGGCAACTGCCAAACCCAGACTCATCCATTGAATTGCCAGACAGCAAGACGTGATTTGTCATTCCAGAGAACACATCTCCACTGACTCCACCGGCAGCTACACAACTACGATCAAAGCTTTGTGTTGTAGTTGGTGATGTAAGACTTGGATGCACCTGCTCATCCATGGAAACAATTCACTGAATCTCTATATGCACTGTTTATGAGCAAGTCTGAAGGTCACATCCCATGAACTATTGACACTGCAGAAAGTTGGTGACCTCAGCACACTATGCTCCTGAGCAGCCACAGACCCCACTCTGTGCTTTTAAGTGTCCTACCACTATGTGCCTCGGTTGCTTTCATTCCCAATCTCTTCCCCTGTGTTATACCACTGACAGCTGACTGTGGAATATTTAATAGTAAGCAGATTTCTAAGCAGCTTCTGAGAGCAATCCGTGCTTTCAGTGTTCGTAAACACAGTCTGTAGGTCTAGATGCCCGGTTTTATGCACCTGTGGGATTGGAAGTGGCTGTAACACCTGAGATCAATGACTCAAAGAGCTTAGCAAACATTTTTGATGATAAAATAACTGTGTGCATCGGTTGGAATGAGCACAGGCTTCTCTATCCATCCATCCGTTGATTATACCAACTTATCCTTGCAGGGTTATTGGGAGGCTGTAACCTATCTCCAGCATTCACTGGGCGAGAGGCAGGATTCACCGTGGACAGGCCACCAGTCCATCGCAGGGCAACACAGGACAAGCAATCATGCACGCACACACTCACACCAATGGACAAAGACAGCACTTATCATAACAGACGTGTTTTTAACTGTGGGAGGAAGCTCTGCATTTGAGCATGCACAAATGCAGAGCATGCAACATGTATGTCCCATGCAGGGAGACCCCAGGTCAGGATTTGGACCCTGGACTTTCTTGCAGCAAAGCAACAGTGCTAGCAACTACAGCATGCATCCCCGGAGAATAGGCTTGTTTTCCTGCAATATTTGTCTGTGTGTGCGTGTGTGTGTGTGAGACCCACGCCTGATATTTCCAGTGATGAGTTGGACTTTACTCCCTGACTCAGTGTCTGTTGGTTTGACGTAATGCTTCTGACCCCTGCGCCACACTGTCTGATGCAAAAAGAAAGAAGAAAAGAAAGACAGAAAGAAGGGTAGACAGAAAGAGAAAAAAATAAAAATAAAAAAAGAGGACGAGGAAGATAAAGAAAAAGAAATTGAGAGAAAGAAAAAGCTCAAATGAAAGCTGAAGAGAGAGTGGTTTATCGTATCCCAAAACAAAGCAGAGGCAGCTGGGTAATAAAAATGTACTGTCTGTCATAGTAAATTACTAATAGTGGTTTTTGCCTTTCTGCAGTCTCCTGATTATGCTCAGTGGTCTGCCTCCGACAATTATGAAGCCATTAACACTGTGTGCGTGCGCATGTATGCGTGTGTGTGTGTGTGAGACACAATCAGAGAAGGCAAAAGACAGCGAGAGAATCTATGGTTGCTGATTTGAGGAAATGTTGTAATTTATTTTATGGCCCCACAGCTCCTGTGCTTGCGTTAGCGCTGCAGGCTCTAAAACATCAAGCCTACATGTTTGCTCCCCGTTTGCTCGTCTGTGGCTGCAAAGGAGATGGTTTCTCTGCATGCACAAAGCTAGTTTGACTCCTTTTGTGGGTTTTCGTCCAGCTTTCAGAACTCAAACACAAACAAGGTTTTCAGGGGTCGCTCTGTTACAAGCCACCGAATGATGGGATAAATATAAAAGGCATCAAGCCACTAGTCCTATGCGGCATGTCTGCTAAGGAGGTCTATCAATCGAATGCACAGGCTCCATTAGATGTAGAAGCAGGAGTAGGAACACACATGTTCGTACACGCACACACAACCACGCAGCCCCACACCCCCTCACACACACACAGACATATATACCTCAGGGAATTTAGCTGAGCAGGAAACATCCTTAAAGACATGGTCATTACGATTTCAGCACCATGTGTGTTAACATGCCATTACCGCACAGAATGACTAAACCTTTTCTAACATGAATCTATATACAAAAACCTGAGTGAAGGAAAAAACTTATATATATATTATCCAAAATAAAAAAAAAACATGACACCTATACTGCATCCCTCAGGGTGTTATGACGGTTTTACGATAGATCACAGGGAAGACACTGTTTTATGATCCTATGTGGGGGTCTAGGTCACTAGCTGCCTAGGCTTCTTGAAGGTCTTTCAATATTATTTTTCAAATTTGGCTGCATTTTTATTCATTTCATCTCCAGTACGACACAGTGACAGCGTATTGTGCAATATTGGCTTAGAAAGAAGTGTCAGGTGTCAAAAAAACTAAACCAGATGGACACTTTCATAAAGAGATAGGTTCAGTTTTTTTTTTTATGTTTTCTTAAGGGTTTATAAGCAGTCAGTCCACCTGCTTTCGAAGGTGGACTGCTTTCGAAGTTAGCCTCAACTAATTAGTTGAGGCTAACATGTTGCCCGAGACAGACCAAGACCAAATCTATTCTTAGAAACCTAGCAGTATTATTTACTGATTCTTTTATAAACCTTTAAATCAAAGTCATGTTTGAATTACGTTTATATTTACACAAATGCTGATTATTCATATGAAAAATTAAGATAACCCACCATTGATAAGCATTCTGAAAGCATCTACTGAAAATAGGACACCTAAAGCTTTTCCAACCAGAGCATCAAAATAAAACATCAATATTATAGTGTCCACTTAGACTTCAATAATATTTTGCTTACACCACTGTCATTTTTACGTCAGACAGTTGGTCAGAGCCAAAAATCACATTCCATTCTCAGCACATTTCACACAGGACAATGCAAACATCATGATAGGTTGACGATTCATAAAATAGCTTTTGCATAAACTGCTACAAAGTTGTTGAGACTGGATTTTTTTATAGACAGTGGAAGTTAAGAGTTCAGTCGTTATCTTTAAACTGAGGAGACTCAAATATTGGGAATGTTGCCAAAATGTTAGCTGTTCACTTGTGTTGTCTTTCATGGATCGATTAGACATAACCAAAGATGATAGAAGAATATTTCTTTTTGCCACCTGTGTAATGCAGTTTTCACGCTTGTCTTTGGAGGTCTTGATGCAAAACTAGCTTTGCAAATTTAACAAATTTGTTCATTTTAGTTATTTCAGGCAAAAAAAAAAAAGATTCTGATAATATTGAAGAATTTATGCTAAGTGTGTATCACCCAGTTCAGAGTTCAGACACAGTTTTTATGTTTTTGAATTAGAGAATCAAATGCAATTCAGACGTTTGAAAAAATAAAAAAACGGAATGTGCATCCTTTGAATTAGTGCGGAATATAATTTTATAATCAGATGCAAACTTATGTGTCAGCAGCCATGTTCTTTCAAAAGTATTCACACTGTCCATAACACATAGAGACCCGGTATTTACACACAATGGATACTTGTTCAGTGCAAACCTGACAGATAACTTTTGTTTTATTGTTTTGTTTTGTTCAGGTGCTCAAGCTGTTCTCTGACTCAGTGGTTATATGCCTCTGCCATAAGGAGAGGCATATAATCTAAATTTTAAAAAATATATAACATTATCCCTTGAGCTTCAAAGTCTTTTATGTACGCATAATTCACACTCATAAGAACTCGCCAATATCTGAAGTCTACACTGTAAAACTTGCTGGCTTTTATGTTTTATTAACATGGGAGGCTTATACTTTTGTACCATAAGCTAGAGAGTTTAAACCAAGCATTGAGTCAAAATTGTGATAGGTTGTTGAATTACAAAAGACACCAGAAGAAGACTTTATCATTCTTCACATTTTGAATTAAACTACGACCTGATGAGATCTCACTGAACCATTCCAGAAGACCATAATAAATTATTAGATGGTAAGATGTTGCTGTTTAAAGATGTTGATGCCACAGAGTCAGGCAAGAGAACAAGTTTGTTCACTAAAGATAACATTAGCCTTTGAGCTGCAAAATAATAAATTCAAATTAGTGCAGCTATATTAAACCTTCACATCCTGACTCCAACAATAGATTATAAAGTCACTATGGACAGATGATATTCCAAACATTGTTACTGAGTATGAATTTCCATCCATCCATTTTCTATACCCAGCAACAGAGACATGCAACACACACAAACACCGATACCTAATAGCACTTTGGAGAGTCGTGTTTTTGGATTGTGTGTGGAAGGAATGCTATTTACACAAGGTATGTTTGGATAGCTCTTACTTTTTGGTTAGATTAAAATGATTTGATAATCTGAAATGCTTCAGTGTAACAAACAGCAAACAAATTGGTAATGGTACAAATACTTTTTCGCAGCTCTGCATCCTTAACTTACAGTGCTTTATTTTATTGCTTAATAATTTAAAGCTCTGTCAACTGTGACTAATGCAACAAAGGTTATACTGTAGGGTTGTAAAAATAAATCGTTAGCTATTTGTGTGGACAAAAAAAAAACAAAACATTAATTTCCTGAAATGCTCTCCAGTTGGGAAAAAAGAGACAGTGTTCTTTTGCTCTCTGCGTGTGCGTGCTGTGTGTGTGTGTGTGTGTGTGGTCAGTGAGACAAATTAATCACCCATCCGCAGAGGTGCATTCATTGTATTAACCCTGAACTCTGTGTTAGCCTACACTCCATCATGCCTTGGAAGTAGCCAAACCCCAGCTCTGGAGCTGCCGCCGCTGCGCTATAGGACCACGCTCTACTGGGATGGACCAGAGAGAGAGAGAGAGAGAGAGAGAAAGAGAGAGGATGAGAGTGTGATTAGAGGCGGGGGAGGAGAGGTGAGAGGTTGCAGATGAGTTGCATTGCAAAGGATGCTGCTGTTGCTACAGCACCTGCAGAGTCGTCATCGCTCCATTCATCCCTTCCATTCCGCGGGAAAAAAAAAAAAGGAAGGAAAAAAAAAGGAGCGGTTATGTGATTCCCCCACAAGCGGGAGGAGACGCGCCCAGTGGAGAAAGGAATAGCATGGATGGAGAGGAGAGGGGGGGTGGAGGTGTGGTGGTGGGAGAAGGGGGTGGCGGGGGGCGTTTCCCTGCACAGTATAACCTATTCTCTGACTTCAGCGTGGAAACAGTGCGTGGCATTAAGAACGGCTTCTCCGCGGGAGCAGCGTAAACGTGGACCAAGCGGTAAGTGATGATTTTTTTTTTTTTCTTTCATAAAATCACATTTTGCCTCAGCTGATAGCGTGGATTCCAGCACTTTAGGATGTTATAATCGTGGCTAAACAGCCCTTCTTTATAATCGTGGAAGTAAAGAAAATAGATTTAAAGATTACGTATGAAACCGTTTATATCGCGGCACTGACGCCCTATCAGTGATCAGTGGGATGCTGGCACGCTTTATGGTTTGATAACTAAACAGGTTGGTCCCAGCAGCATACCCACCAAAGTGCCTATCAAACGTCTTGAAGGGAGATACACCTGCTTCCAGCTCTCAGTGTTTCACCGCAGCGCGTCTTCTTCTTTTTGTAGCCTGCTGGATAGAAAGTATGTTGGTTTGAATCCAGTTCTCACCCTCCTGCTGAAGGGTTAGGGATTCAGTCCACGCCTGCCACCATGGCATCTGAACTGGGATCTCCTTGTCAGTGGGAGCGGATGTATTTACAAACAAAGAAAGCTTGATAACCCACGCCTGTCACGTAGAAAACAGGTGCTGCTGGCTATGTGCGATTTTACAGTGTGTGGTTGTTTGCTTATCTGGGCCAGTAGGCCAACTTGGAGCCATCTATACTGGCAGGGCCGGACTTTCACAAGGGCTCACCGGGGCAGAAGCCTGGTGGTGGCCTTTCATGGGGGGCCTCAAAATAGTTTTTTTTTTTTTTTTTCCAGCTTTTAAATAAATGTTTGCTTCACTTCATAGCCCATATCACTGTGATTTTCATGTCTAACTGTTTTAAGGCAATGAATTCACAAATACAAACCAAATCTTAGAGCCCAAACACATAATAACATAGCATCCAGCTTTTTGATGTGTTCTTTTTGTCCTTAGAAGTCTGATTTTCCATTTTTCCAGTTTGAAACACAATAGATGTTTGAATTTCACATGAAAAACTCAGAATTGTTCTCTGTCCAACATGGCTGCCACACATTTTAAACATGGAGAAAGTTGTAGAATCAAACAGTTTATCTGTAATTCTCACCACTTATATTACATTAAGCCACATATAGAACAATACAGCTTCTATTGCTTCTTAACTCTGCCAACAAACACAATAGAGTAATAGCAGAGAGAGTAATACATTGTTATTAGCTGGTATTGCTAATAGCAGTTAGCACCAAAGCAACTTGCAAATTGCATTGATTTTCTGACATGCAACTAAAATCATCTTGGGTGTTTCTCTGAAATTTTGGATTATCTTATTTTTTGTATGAATGAAGACGTATCTTGATTCAAGCACGCTGTTCTTAAAATTAAGTTTTCAAAAGGAAAAAATACCATAAAACCTCTATTTTCATGTAGACAAGGCCTGTACACTTGAAACTGCTACAGATAATTAGGTAGTGACAAATTAACATCAGTTTCAATGCAATTTGTGGCCATTAGGGGTTTAACAATACATCCAGGCCATGAGATGAGATGATATTCAATACTCTGCTCAAGAAAACAAGACGAAATGTGATTTCACTTGATTATTTTTTCACAAATAGGATAAAGATTTCACAATTTATATAAGCTATGTAATAAAGGACTGTTAAACACTGTAGAATGATGAGAATTTTACCAGTTTATATATTATGTTACTTATGCTTGTCTTCTGACAGAAATGCATTGAAAATGCTCCTTAATGTCTGTTGTTAGAGAATAAAGGATTTGTTCATCTCAAACTATGCTTTAAAAAATATCTGTTTCACATAGAAATAAACAGTGCAATTATTATTAAAATGAAATGTAAATTGCCCTTTTATTAGCTGTTAGCTGAACACTGCAAGCTAACGTGTACTCCCTCGTGGCTAATGGTTAATGGTTGTATTATGTCAGTGCTTACTGTCCTCAATATTGTATTACACAAACAATCTTTAGCACTTTTGTAACCAAGTGTTTTTCCACGACATACTTTTTAGCTGGCTCTGTCAACAGTGAAAGGGAACAACTGAAGAACTGCATCCCTCCTATCAAAAAATGAGTCTCAGGCATAAATACAACAGGGTGTAAAGATTAAAGCACACACCTTCATTTCTGAGGATGATAATAAAATCTCATATTTACTTTGCCAGGTGGATGCAGATGTTATTGCTAACAGGAAGTTCCCTCCTTGAGACAGATTTTGATTTGTTCAAAAATATGGTAGTTTTTTAATATAGCAAGCTCTAGGTAGGGAGTGTCCCAGGCGGAGTTTACTTCTCCTTAATCTGGCCCTGTACTTTAGGGTACTCTAGTCAGAAGTTTGGTAAATGTAGAGAGGATCTGCTGATTCTGGACTCCAGAATAAATTCATTAGAACAGCTACGAGTGGGTCATTTATTTTTTATTTATTTATTTTTTTTTTTTTATGTAGTGACTATTAGACTCAACAGCGTGGCAGAAATGACTGGAAGGATTTGCTGTTGCAGGCAAAAGCATAAACATGCTCATAACAGGGCCTTTAGTTCCAAACAATTAAGCAATAATGTGCAAGCAGCAGGCCCAGCATCCGCTCTGCTTCTGTTTCCATCACAAGCCCGTCTCGTCTTTGCCTCGAGGCTCAGTCACTTGTAATTCTGCGTCCTACTCCAAATACCAGGTACATAAAATGATTGATAAGTCTGTTTGCGTCAGACATAAATATGAAACACAGACCGATTTTCTTTCATTAGGCCCTCCAGCTGGAGCCAGTTCGCTTTCAATCAAGTCAATTCAGGAAATGGATTTTCTTATAGATGCAAACCAGATGTCTTTCGGCATCAAATAAACTTCTTACCAGACTATAAATATATTATTGGGGTGGATGAGGAAGAAGGTAGAATCATAAATATGTGGGTACATGATCAGCTTGCATGAATGTGTCAGAACCGTTGCTCCAGGCACGCCCACATGAGTGTCATGTTATCATAGCTTAACCTCGATGTACCACACTGGAAAGTGTTTGCAGATCAGACCGAGACGTTCCCGGTGACACTGAGCAGACACACGGCCGCTCCTGCGGGGTGAGCTGGGCAGCAGCGGGGTGTATTTTTACACCAGATCTGTGACACCTCCCTACATCTCTTCACAGCTCGTGGTGAGAACAGAAGACACGTCCACACGAGTTGCCATCACCGGCAGGCCGGACTTGGACAGTTGGGGCGGAGGAAGAGGCAAGAAAGAGGGAAGGGAGATGAGGAGAGGGAGACCAAAGGGGTTATAGGTAATGAGCGAGATGTTGAGGTCTTCTAAGTGACAGCAGGTTAAGGGTCTCAGAGGAATTTTGCAGGAGAGTCAGGTTTCCTGTTAGCGTGAAGGGGATGTGTGGCTCAAGTGCTGGATGTGTCTGGACAGATAAACAAGCAGCCGTCCAGACGATGAAAGAGCAAACAAGGGGCAGGAGTGGGAAAGAGGTGGCAGACGGATCAGCGTGATTAGAGGGGAAAGGTTAAGAGGAAAAGTGAGAAGGAGTGGGGGAATAAAAGAGGAAGACCGTCATGCCCTGTTTGTAAACTGGGGCTGGAGTTTTCCAGGAGGAGCTGACTGTGGTGCTGATGCAAACTCCCCTCCTCTCTTTTTCCAATGCCTCTCCTCCTCCCATCTTTTCTTCTCCTCAGCTGACAGCTACTGTGTCTCTAATTGGCAAGTGTGGATTGGGAAGAGTCTGGCTTATTCTCCATGGGACAAAGTAAGGAAGGCAGAAGGATTGTGGATTTTTTTTCCTGGAAAGGAGCTGGAAGTTGGGAAAGAGGGAAGACAATAGGTGAGGGCTGAACATCTGTTATGTACATCATGCGTTGTTGGTAATTGCTCCATCCCCCTCACTGGAGAGTAACAATTCCTGACACCTTGCACATAATTGGTGATCCTGTCCTCTCCCCGAGTACTTGGCTAAACGGTGGCTTGATGTGAGGAAGAGCTAATGGCAGTGTGATCTCCTAATGTGTGTGGACATACATAAAGCATACAATCTAATTAGTACTCTAGCAGTGGGCTTAAGTTGTGAATGCTGCTGCTGCTGCATTGCCACTCAAGGCTAAATATCATCTCTTTTTTCTCCTTTATCACAGGTGCTGTCCTTACAGATTCGCCTCTACGATGTAATTTGATTCAGGAGCTGAAAGGATAACACAGAAGAGGAATAAAAAGGAGCTGAATGGAGTGAGAAAGGAGTGGAAGCGTGGGTGGAGGCGGGCATTTTGTGCTCCGGTCTCGACCACGGGTATTCTTGGGTTGATAATACAGATGTGGATGTTATTGCTTGAGAATACGCGTAGTCGAGGGGAAGCTTTATCATCAACACTGGATCTGATGTGGAGATCTGTTCTGTAGTGCTGCAGAGTCCAAACATATAAGGGAAGGAACAAATGGAAATGTTTCGTCAATCAAGTTTTTGAATTACTCATAAACCTTGAGGTTTTCTGCATTTTGTCACATTGTGGCCACAAACTTCAATTAAGTTTATTGGGATTATTATTGGGATTATTATCTTATAAAACCCCAATAACTGTGTATTGGGGTTTTATAAGGGGTTTTATATTGGCTTCACAATTATGCACAAACTAGTGCATAATTGTGAAGTGAAGGGAAACATTTTGTAAAAACGTTTTTAACATTTTTACAAATAAAAATCAGAGAAGTGGGCCATCCTTTGGCTTTGTTACCCTAAATAAACTTTGGTTCATTCATTCAAGATCAGAGAAGCAGAATCACTGTAACTCTGGAGGAGCAGCAGAGATTCACAGCCCAGTCAGGAAAATCTGTCGATGATGTGTCGATATGATTTGTTGGCCATAACAACCAGAACAAGTCCTGTTCGCCTCAAGCCATGTAGAGGACACAGCAAAAACGTGGCAGAAGGTATTTTGATCAGATGAGACTAAAACTTTCTGGCATGCAAGAAAAATCTCATGTGTATCTGAAAACTAGCACTGCACATCCTTCTGAGAAACACAAGCCAAAACTAGCCAAGAAGATGCAATGAGCTTTGTGGCTGTAATGTGACAAAATGTGACAAAAAGTTAAATGGAAGTGATTGCTTTTGCAAGGCAAAGTAAAAAGCAATTGGGGCTTGCCAGGAGCCTCAATTGAATTCAGCCACTGACAAGGTGTTATCAGTCATGTCACTCTGTCCACCTGTGGGGCTGGTGCGTTCTGCAGCTCCTTCACTAGAAGCTTTGCACCGCGCTGCTAAGCTAAAACCTAGGCAGTTTTGGGAGCTTATCGCAAAAGCCTTCACCACTGCATATTAAATCTTTTGATTATCTACTCTTGTCATTCAAAAGCGATGTCATAGTCTCATCATTTAATGGCTGCCCTTTGTCGTTTTTATGTCTATATTCATTCCAAACAAAAAGTCTTTAAATTTCCAGACACGGTGCCTGTGAATTTTGCTCAGCCATGAACCCTTCCACGCTACCCCCTGCGCTCCGATTTTTTTTCCGCTCTCCAGCTCAAACCTTATAAAAGGAGTAAAAAAAAAAAGTGCTAGTTTGATGCCAGTAGCTGCAGCAACAGGAGACAGTAACACATGAGGACATGTAAAGCTTGCACCCGTGGCTGACATTTCAGCATTTTGACTCAGTTGACTGGCTGTCATGATGCAGAATCAGACTCACACTGACACAAACATGGGATCTACATGCCAGCAGGGAAACAGCAGGGTTTGATGGAGCTCATGACAACAGGCACATGGATAGATCCCGTCCATTTGAGCACACATGCGATGCTGCGTGAAGGTTCACTGGGTCCGTACGCCTTGAGGGGTGGGGGTGAGAGATTGACTGCTTTTATGGGTAACTATTTTTGGTCACGGTGATGGATGTTTATGTCTTTCATTGATCAGATCCAGGGTGTGGGTTTGAAGAATTCTTGGGACGTTTGGGCTTGCTGATTAATCAGGCGGCTGAGATGTTGGAATAAAACATCCGGAATAACATTTTCGGAGCATTAGCATTATTGCTAAAGTATTATAAATTAGAAGATCAGCATCCCTTTGCAAATTCAGCAATTTGTTAGCATCAGCCTGAAGATAGATTACGCTGCCATCAAATACACTTGCATGATTTCTTTCCAATGTGTAAGCAAATCTGTGACAGTATGTAATCATAATTAATGCAAATTTCCCTCTGACACTCCATGAACTTGTTGATTAGGGGAAAGCGCTTTCCATGGCTATGTGCGTATTTACACAAGCGCGTGTATGTTGCTTCCAAGCAACAAAATGACTATTGTGAGCACAGCTCCAGGTGCCTAGCAACCAAAATCGCTCTGTTTCCCTGGCAACAGTTGCCCCGGACTCGCTGTGTGGGTTGATTGGCAGCCTTGACAACAGGGAGACAGAGTGACACTTGACCTCGCGTGCTGAATGGGAGAGGCAAAAAGAAGGAGCGAGAGACGGAGGAGGAGAGAGGGGGAGGGAGCAGGAGAAGCTGAGTGATAATCATTCTCCATTGTAATCATCCTCCAGCATGTTTCATAAGGCGCTGTCAATACCTCTCCAGCTGGGGTCCATCATCGAACACAATGCACGCCGCAGAGCATGCATGCACGGACACACTCCTCCTGGGTGGAGAGCCCAGGCAAGCACTCAACATCTCATCTATTATCACTCAGGCCTGTCTGGTGCACAACCCCACTACACTGGCTTCTTTCATTTCTACTACATTCTGGGCTCGGTGGGGATGAACGGGCTCCTGAAAACGTGCAATAGTCACAGATGCCTCAAGACAGTAGATTGGCATTCAAAGATCGCCTTTAGCATATTGAAATGTAACATCAGCATGTGGTTGTTGGAAGATGTGTTTTTCCACGTTTTCTATTCTAGATTGTGGAGCCAAGACAGCCTCCATTGTACAGATGTTGTTTCACTAAAAAACAAACATTCTCTGAATGTATTAAATTAGGATTTTTAATGACGCATTTGAATTGTTGCGTTTTTGGGTAGAATAACGAAACTAAGTCGGGTTTAAAAGAAATTGGTGTAATGTTTGAATTTTAGGTAGGCTTCCTATAATCCACAAAGGTTAGAAATTCTGCATACAGACTTAAATATGTACAGTACGTACACCTCCACAAACATTTTGGTAAATGTACTTAGTAAGTCACAGGGAAACCAAAACATTTTTAAGCCATCAACAAGGTATGGCAGTGTTTCTGGCTGGATATTTAACTTTTCTGTTTGGCAGAAATGATAAATCGATCAGGTTCCCTGCATGGATCAGGTTTTTAACCTCAGTACAAACATTTTCAATAGGGCAGAGGTCTGGGACAACCTGGACCTCAGCTCTGGGATGTCCTGTTGAAACACCCAGGTATGACATCATCATATAAAAAGATGGCACTAAGTAAAAAAAAAAAAAAAAGTAAAGCATAAAAGCCTTGCCTAGACACCTTCTGGCTATTGTGGCCAAATAGCTCAATTTGTGTCTTATCTGACCTTAAATCTGGTGGTAAATGTGTCGTTACAAGGTGTTTATTTTGGAGCAAGTGCTTTTTTCTAAGTCTGCTTCACTGTTGACAGTGATGACGCTTCCATTATAGTGTCTTCCAGTTTATGATCAACTTGACTTTTGGTGGTTCTTGGGTTATTTATCAAAATCCTAAAAGACTATCTTTGATCTAGCGCAGACATCTGAAACCTGTTGCTCTGGAGTTACATGCGGCTCAGCCTAACATTGGCCAAAACAAGACAGAACTGAGCGATATCCTGAAGTATTAAAGTAACAAACAAGGCCAGCATTTTTGTGCACTTTCATTTAATTTTTGGCATAAAAATCCCACAACAGAAGAACAATGCTGATGGAGAACATTCTTTTATCATCCTTTTGCAAGTTATGTTCTTATCTTACTAAAGCTATGGTATATTCCATTCAAGAAAAGTTTAAAGTTTTTTTAAGTCAGAGGATTATAGGGTCAAAAATAGAATTTACATCTTTTAGTAGGAATATGTACAATTCTGGCTCTTTGAATTGTAAAGGTGACTTGCCTCGTCCTGAGTGCGACAGTTCAGGTCATGTGGGGCTAAACATGGACACAATTTGGTGTTTCAAAAGGGCAAAGATTCTAATAACAAATCAGTTAGTTTTGGCTTCCTAAATGGCATCCCTAATAACCTGAATTCAGCCCTTTTGGAAATTTATAGACTTTGCTTAAGATCCTGTTTGTGCCAATGCAAATAAGGTCTGCAAGTTCTGATCAGAAGAGTGGTTAAATATTCAGTTAGAATTATGCTCATGGACACAAAAAGTCAAGTGGTTCCTCTGCTACTTGCTCAAGGACATTTATCCAAATTTTAGTGAAGGTTTATAAATATATATATATATACATATATATATATTTTACTCGCGTGGATCAGAGAACATTTCCAAAAAAATTCTAATTTGTGCTTTAATATTTTTTAACTTAAAGTTATATGATCATTTCACCTTGACAAAATAACAGCTCGAATGCGTAAAATTTTGTTGATTCCGGGTAAAAGTAAACCACCAGAATAGCATCCAGTAAGAAGTCTTTATTTCACTGATCACAGTTGAAAACATTACAATTAGATTAATTTAAAAATCAAACAGCATTACAGATTTCAGCAAAGCAGAATACTCTTTTCTGAATTTCCCTCTTTTAGGGCAGGATCCTTTCATCTAACAAGCAAAAACAATGAAGTGAAAACTTAAAGGGTAATGAACCATTTAACTAATTACCTCTTAACTATGTAGCTAACTGGTTTTATTCTGCATTTAGTCGTTTTATTGTGTTTGGATGACCTAAAGCTGCAGTACTTCAAGATGAGAGAGTGTTGTAACAGTGTTGTGTTGACGAAGACAACTGGTGATATCATTCTCTCTCAAGAGGTAATGATGGGTTACTTTATTTATACAAAAACTAACTGGCAATCTGCAGCATTTAAGACAAAAATAACTAATTCAAAGCATCATTTACCTAAATTCCATCTAAATCCACCTGAAGAAGTTCCCACCAGCTCCAAGTTTTAATACAGTAAATAAGACAATGTTGCAATTCAAAGAGATCCTGCAGAGGGATTAAGATGAAAAAGCTGCAGAGCTTGAATTGTTAGACCTTTGCATAAATTGATCATTGCGAGTTAATTTAGTACACTTCATCCAGTACTTACTGATCTCACAATTAAATGCAAGGACCTGACCTCTTCAAATTATGCACTTTTTGCATAAAGTATGACTCTGCAATATCTATCAGTTAGAATAAACTAAATATCTTGATTCCTACTTTATTTCAAAATTAAATATCTAAAAAGCTAGCATTGTTTCAGGGCCATCAAACATTACATTTAAAAACAAAACTGCCGTATCAAGGAAAAGTCAAGGTACCCTGCACAGAAGAAATTATATAAAATCTGATTTAAAGCTATCGTCGTAGGCTACTATCTTACAACAGACTTAATCAGAATGAAAGTTGTTTTTCTCAAACAGGTTTTTGCTGAGGAGTCTGAAGCGAGGCTGCTGCTACCAGAGTTGTATATCTTTACCGACCATAAAAATTCACAAAATATCATGGTTCAGTGTTTCAGCTGTATCCTTGAAGCAGCATGATCTGAATAGGCGCGGCCCTATTAACGCATGTTCGACCTCCCCAGCTTCCTGAGGCGCGTCCAGCTCCATGAGGACTACTGATTGGCTACTTCACAGGCATCTATCCAGTCACTGTACACATCTACAGGCTCCGACAGATCTGAGAAGCCTCTGATTAAGGAAAAGATCATTCTACAAAGCGCTAAACACAAGAAGTATTGCAATTAAACTATTTTAAAGTCCTTCTGCTTACAAGCCATTTCTTAGGCTTTAAAGTAGAACATATTATCAATAGAATCCTAATTATTCTGAATCTGTGAACAGATGTCACAGAGTACCATCTAGATACAGATTTATTCTTTATTTCAGCATATATATATATATAAAACATAAGTTCACACCTTTTTACACTTATTGTTACTGGACAGAGGAATATTTCATAGCAGCTTTAATAGCCTAAGAACTCCCCCTTTTATCAGTGGCCTCTGATGCAGAGAAATGTGCTTAAATAACACAAAAAAAGAAAAAAGCAGGATGTGTTGGGGTTGTTTTGATGTGATCAGGGTCATAATTTGTCATAACTCAGAGATAGTCAACATGTCTAAATCAGAATCGAAATGGAGAGTGTGTTAGTAAGCAACTGGAAAATATGGAATTAAATTAGCAGAAATTATGCAAGAAATGTATAAATATTTGATTACTTATCTTTATAAAATTGATTAAAACACACATTTTAATTAAGGCTGGAAAAATATCAGCAGGAATAATTCCCTCATCTGAAGTAGATGAAAGTTAAATTACAGAATAAGTAGAGAACTCAGCGTTATTGTGGGTTAAATGTTATTAGAATCACTTTGTCAGAGGCTGCCAGCTGTTGAGGATATCGCGATTCAGCCAAAATAATTTCCTAACTACAAGATCAGAGGCCTGTCCTACAAAGCAGGGAAAGTGGTTTATCGAGGTAACCTCATGTTCTGCTTGAATTGGTCAATAACCTACCTAGATCTGTCACCATGGTAACTTACTACACAACTGTTCCACTCAGTCCTCAATAGCTACTATCCTGAAACTTTTAGAGGCATCCCTCTTCTACACCTGAATCAAATGAATGCCTCATTACTGGGCCTCTGCAGAGCTGAATGATATTCTGATGAGACAATTCAGCCATTTGTATCTAAAAGTTGCAGGAGAGTAGATTTTGAGGACTGGACTTGGGCTCCTCTAAATTAAACACTAGAGGAAGTTAGCTTTCCGAATTAGAAATAAAAAGGACCGGCTCTCCACCAATGAGTCTCTTCAGAATGTAATTTAAAAAGAGAACAAGGATAGCTACGCATGAACATAAACTGCTTACGCTCCTTTACTCTTCTCCTCAATGAGTGATGCCATTTTGAAATAGAAATAGAAGAATTGATACTCATGTACCAAATACTGAGGCTGATTATTTGAAAGTTTATGCTGGAAGCTGAAGATTAAAAACCAGCAATCAATTAAAATGCCTCCATCTTTAAAGATCTCATTCATCATGAGCTGGAGTTTATCACTCTGCATGTGTTGCTACACTTGTGTTTATACTTATAACAGCTGTTTAACATCACAAAACAACCACAACATGTTTTAGTCGTGGACATTTATAGTACCTCCACCTGCTAGATTTAAACATTTCCACCTTGATAGATCATTTAGTGCAAAAGGGGGTTTAAAGCAGTTGGGATTGTTGAACAGCAATGATAAAATTCCTGACAAAATGGTATATGGTTTCATGCTATAATGATACGGCAGCGACATTGGTTAAGTCCTTTTACTGCAGCTCCACCCGTTTTATTTGGCGAGCAGATATCCACCGTCAGTGACCCTACGTTGATTTGCTGACTTAATTAGCTAGCTTCATCGAACCATTTAAGCACAATCTTCAGCAAGATCTCTTTAAGAAAACCGGAACAGGCTGAACCTGCTTCATAAAACCGGGGCACCAGAAAAGCAATCCACCATCTTTGATGGAGGTGGACAACTGACAACCTGTCGCAAAATCCAAAGGCTTACTCGACTCTTGGCGGGTTTAGAGCAGCCTGACGAGTTCCAGCCACAAGGTGGATAGATGGAGGCAATAACTGGTGAAGGGCTGAACTAACTGAATTTTTCAACAACAATAAAAAAAAAAATTAAAAAAAAAAACCTTTTTTAAAACCGTTTCCCACATTAAAACAAACTAATCTTCAAACAGATCATAAACAAATAAACTCAAAGAACCAGTTCTACATAGAAAAGGATCCGAGCTGCTGCTTCTCTTTTTTTCCCACCTTTCCTTGTAATATTTATCGCAAACAGCAGCTATGTGGCCTCTCTGAGCAGGAAAGGGAGGGGCAGCGGCTACAGACACAGCACACACACAAAGAGAAAAGGAAACAGGCAGGAGGGAGACGCTATGGAGTGAGACAGAACAATGAATAAAAGACAACAAGCTGGAAAAGTGAGAAAATTAGTAATAGGAGGAAGATGTTAAATTTAGATGCCATTTAAATTACATTACTCACAAAAGCAGACTGTACAGTATACAAGGTCAAAATCTCAAGCAGCCTCTTCTAAAATGTATTTTTGACAGCACTGTGTTCCACACATGATACACACTGAATAGAATGAATGTTTTGTAGATGAGAAATTAATGTTGTTGTTTTTTTTTAAATAAGATTTTAATTTAAGAAGAAAACAAAAAATATCTGAGAATCCATATGGGAATAGAAAGAGATGGCTTTTTTTTTTTTAAAGAGCCAAACCACAAGAACCAGGCCTCTTAAACGACATTTCCCATCACTATAAAATGAAAACACATTAAAGTCAGCAGTGCTTCTTCAAATCACTACTGTTTTGTTCCTTTTTAAGAAGAGGACTATAACCACCAAGCTGGTTATGGTCCTCTTGGTCACCACTCGGTGAAAAGGATACAGGTAATGGGAGTCTGGAACTCCTCCAAACAGACCGAGCATGATATAACTCCAGTGTTCCTGCTTCTCTCCCTGTAACAAAAAGACAAGTTAGAAACCCCGCCGAAACAAATCAAAAGAACTTCAGATCAAATGAACGTATACTGTTTTACATTTTGACATCACATGACTTCTCGTGGTTGCAGAAGGGGCAGGTGAACTGAGTTTCCAGATCCCCTGTCATCTTCTTCTTTGGAGGAGGCTTTCTTTTAGACTTGCGTCGACCCATTTTACACAAGCTTTATAAAGTCTGGGTGAGCAACACAAAACAAAAAACGGTTCAAAGAAGATATCACCAAATATGAGCGAGTATACAACCCTATCAATGACAACAACGGGACCTAAATCATTTCAATACTCCATGCTGTTAACTTAGCAGGCTAGCGTTAGCATGTTTGTTGACTTGTTTGACAACTTTATTCACCTCAAGATAAAAGACACATCGACTATATTTTTCAAAGAAAATTACTTTTCCAGTGCTTTCATTTACTAACAACAACGGAACACTGCGTGACTGTTACAAGTTAACTAGAGGAAGTTTAATCGTATTTACCTGAGTCCAGGCTGAACATACACGCTGGAGAGCTTAGCAAAAGAGTTCCTTAAGTCACGGTACCGACAGCGGTTCGATTGAAATGATTGGAGGATAGCGTTTACGTCACGATCTCCCATTGGCTGTCTGAGACGACAGTCACATCGATTGGCAGCACCTGGCAAGTCTGTCTTCCGCATGGTGGCGACAGAAACTCTAGCAGGTTTGGGGTTTAAACTAGTTCATGTTTCTTGTTTTGACTTGAAACTGTTGCTAAACCCGTACTTGTTCCACAGGGTTTCCGTTTTTATGACTTTCCCGTCACACTGACCTTGCCACATTGCCCTGTTTAGAAACGTCCTGCTTACCGTAATCAGTTTATCATTTAGCTTTTGTCAGCTAGCTTTGCTAGCTGATACATCAGTAGTTGTGTTGTAAATACATTTTAACGTTTATCAAGGTGTTCTATATCAGATGTGTTTCAGTTATACTGTTATAATAAGAATTAGTTTATTTAAATTATTAATGTTTAAATATATGTTTAAACTGCATAATTGTAGAGGAAAAACATATTAGAAAACCTTTGTGAGAATATTGAAAGTCTTACAAAATACTTACACCCTTAAACCTTCATAATTTTTCATATTACAGCCACAAATTTCAATGTTTTGTTAATGGAATTTTATGTGATTAAAATGGACAGTGCAGTGCATGTTTGTAAATTATAAGGAAAAAATACAAGTATTTAAATTGACGAGGCCCCTCAGTCAGGATGACAACTTGTTGCAATTACAGCTGCAGTTACTATAGAGCATATCTCTATGAGCTTTGCACATCTAGAGACTGACATTTTTCTCTGCCAAATATATCTCAAGCCAGTTAGATTTAATGGAAATTGTGTCTTTTCACATGTTCCCGCTTTTGATTTATGTGTCTGGACTTTGATGTTGCCATTCCGATTCATGATTGTGCTTTGTTCTAGACCATTTTACTGCCGCTCTGGTTGTTTGTTTAGGATCATTTTCCTGCTGAAAATTGAACCTCTGCCCAGTCTCAAGTCTTTTGCGGCCATGGTTTCAGCATCCGCACAGCATGATAATGCCACCGCTATTTTTCATCATTAGCATATTCAGGGTAATGTGCAGTGTCAGTTTTTCGCCACACATAGCAATTTTCTTCTTGACAAAAAAAGAAAAAAATCTGTTTCCTTATAACACACCATTATGCACTACTCTGTGTTGATTTGCCACATAAAATCCCAATAAAATGCACTCAGTTTTTGGTTGTAACATGACAAAATGTGAAAAAAAAAAAAAGGTTTCCAGCCACTGTGCTGTTTACTGAGAATCTTACTAAAAAGGCTCCATTTTAATTCTTCTGTGCAAGTACATTTGCAATTTATACAGTTTATTCAACTGTATTTGAAAATACTATTTGAGAATATGAGTGTACTTTACTTGATTAATATAAGTTTATAACAAAAAAAACTGTTATACCAGATGTTTGTTATCCTAATGTAAGAGGATCAGTAGAAGATGGCTGGACTTAACTGAATTTTCAATGTGAGTTAGATGTCACTGATGTGGAGTGTGAAGGTTGTTGGCCTGGGAGTGGTGGCCCTGTCTCTCAGTCTGGAGCTGCTTGGCTGGGTCTTTAGTCGCTGCAGGCGCAGAAGAACCCTCAACAAGGTCCTCTTCTTTCCCTCGAAGGTGGCTTGTGTGGAGCACTTGTTTAGCCAAAATTCAGCTTGGTAAGAAACAACGTGACGAAATTAGTGTTATCTCACAAACGGAACATATTAAGAATGCATTAGATTCTCACAATTTACTCTCAACATTTGACTTTTTGAAGCCATTTTGGTGAATATTAACCACTACGTTTTGAGAGTTTCACATAGTTCTGAAAACCTATGTAGCAATACAGTAGTATGAGATGTATGGATCAGCACAGGCCTCTGACTTGCTTCTTTGTTTCTGCTTCAGCTCATGTTTCTGTCCACTGCCACACGGTGTAGAGACGTCTTTCTCTTGTCTCCTCCACCACATCCTCTCTGCCTCCTCCTCACTGGACCTGTGTGTTTTTTCTTTTTCCAACATGGATCTGAGTAGAGCTGTGCTCCTGTTACACAGCAAGGGCGTAACTATCCGAGTCCTTAGTGACAAGGACTATTCTGCCATCACAGGCTCACAAATAGGAGTTCTTCGCAAGGCTGGTAAGAGAAAAACTGTTTTTACACTCTTTTTTTTTTGTACAATGATCAAATTTATTTTCCATGTAATAACTTATCCTTTAGAATTACTTGATCAACTTATTTTGGTTTCCATTTCAGAATAAAAGATAAAAATAAGTTGTATTTGTAAACTTTTCCATCCATATCTGGAACTGTAGTTTTGCAAGTATCTTGCTGGAAGTGTGAACTCGGTAGCAAAAACCTTCTGGGAATTCACGTTTAACTTTTGTACTGGGAACAGGAAAACTCGGCTGATTACAGTCTGGAAAGTTTGGAATTTTAACATGAGATTTCTCTCGTAACCCCAATCAACAGAATATGAATGTACTTTACTTGATTAATATAAGTTTAAGTGTATACAAATTGTCTTTTCTGTGCTTCAGTTTATTGTAAACTGTTGCTATAAAAATCGAAATGAATTGTGGTCAAGGGTCCTCCCACCACAAAATGTTAGAAATGTTGTGGATATAGAGTCATGACTCCCTTCTAGAAACATTTTAGACATATAATAAAAGGTTGCTGTGAACCTATTTAACACCATTATAGACACATTTAGTTCAAGATACAGTGAGCATGACGCTAGTCTTACTCAATAACAGGAGCTTGCGTTCAGACCTGAAGTATCATTGTCAGTAAGTCCCACATGATCCATAATGGCGAGCAGTGAGATAATGGGGGTGTTGGGGTTAGTTGAGGTTGCCTCTACAAGCCCTTCAATGACTCAGAGTAATAGTGCTTTGAAAGATTTGTATCACATGTGTGACTCATGCTGTCTCACTCTGTCTCTCAGCCCCTTCTGCATTTAATAAATCACTGTCACTGCATATGGTCGGGTTAGAATTAAGTAAGTACAAAGCTGGCAACCAGACAGCAAATGTTATTAGGCAAAGTGTTTCTGAGTGTGTGTTTGTGTGTGTCTAAGTGAATGTTGAATGCAAACGTCAGGAAAATTAAGTTGGCTAGAGGAAAATTAAACTCCTGTTCCATATTTTGTTTTGCAAAAGCTGTTTATTCTTGCTGAATGCCACTGGGTCCACCACAAGGTCATTCAGTTGGCAGTCGGGTTTGATTGAAGTAGCCTGGTGTTTGTAGAAATACAGTCATGACAAATAGAAAGTACAAACTCTTTACTGTCTGGGGTTTTGGTATAAAATCTGGTCTTTATTTGTGACTAAAATGATTTAAATCAACACACAGCTGATTTCACGCTCCTACTATTGATAACACACAAAGGGCTTTTCAATGAAACTCAAACAGCAGAGCAAATGCCTCATACAGCTGTTAAGTTTGGTGGTAGAAGGGTAATAACTTGGGGTACTGTTGCAGCCAGAGAGCCATAAACTTTTCAGCGCACAAATATTCTAAAGTAGGGATGCAGCGATTGCAGTTTATCTTTAAAAAGCTTTATCTACCAATTACGATTTTTGAGCAATACCAATTTCTTTTTAACCATCCTAAGAGAAAGGGTACAATGGTCTTGTTAATTTTCAGACCTTTGCGAAGGTATATAAGAGTAGTGGATGAATTTGGTCTTAAATGCAAGTGTCAGCCAATCAGAGATCACCCAAAGTTAAGAACATTTAGTCCGATCGAGCTGAATTTGATTTGAATTCAACCCATTCAGATTTTAGTCGTGTTTTTTGTGTTTGGTCTTTTCTAAGGGCTTACAGATATATATGCTTTTCTCTGCAAGTCCTGATATATATATATATATATATCTTCTTCTTTTCCTTTCGGCTTTTTCCCTTTAGGGGTTTCCACAGCGAGTCATCCATCTCCATGTAACCCTATCTTCCGCATCTTCTTCTCTCACACCAACTACCTTCATGTCCTCTTTCACTCCATCCATATATATATATATATTATACGTTTGCCATGTGTGCTACTATTAACTACTGTACGTGGTTAACATAAAAGTATAGGTTTATGTGGAATAGTTAAGTAATCAAAAAACTGCACAACCAATCTCAGTGACTGAAAACACAAATCCAAACTCAACATCACAGGCAGTATGTGTGATGACTGCAAATATGAAAGGTTTCCCTCACTTTCCGTGGGTTTCTCCCTTGTCCAACATTCTCGCTGTAGGCGTCTGCGTGCGATGTGATGCTGGCTCTGTGCACATGCACCACAAGTTTGCAGTGGTGGATGGCCGCCAGCTCATCACCGGCTCTCTCAACTGGACGTTGACAGCAGTGCAGAGCAACATGGAGAACATCATCATCACGGAGGAGCCAGAGTTGGTGCAACCCTTCATCAAGGAGTTCAACCAGATATGGGCGCTTAATGATCCAGCCCGATTCTATAAGAGCTAATAAGTGATTAGCCATGATGGTCACTGACAGATGGAGATGTGTGAGCAAAATTTGTTTATTCAGCTTACCCTGTAGATCTTTTCTTGGTGTGTTTAAGTTCACTGAGTCAAGTTCATTTCAACTGAGTCAAGTTAAAGTGATTTTGAGATACTCTGAAGGGAATCAGACTTGTTTAATCATTCAGTCGGCATTTACTTTACAGTTTGTTGTAGACTGTTTTAGTATTTCTTTTTTTTTTGTTGCTGAAAAACAATTCAGTTTAGGTATTAACCAGTGGACTAGTTTACAGATGGTGTCCCAGTATTCTAAAACAATGTTTTCACCAATAAACAGATTCCCTATTGCTTCAATATGGATAAATATATGCTGTTGATTTAACTATAATTTTTTCACTTATTTTTTTTTTTATATTTGTTTTTTACTATGTCACACGTTGAATTTTTTTCTATGCTCTTAGATCTGATAATCTAAGACCTGAGGTTTTTTATGTGATAGCATTCTGCTGTATATTTAATACAACTGTGGATACAAGTTGGTTTACTGTTTTTATGGAAATCTTCATATATGTTCAGCACCGAGTTGCACTGGCTGTAAAAATGTAAGTTTATTGTGTTTAGACTGGAGGCTCGGTGTAGCAGTCTTGCATCATTTTTCTACCAGGTGCAGTGTTTTATTTTTTTTTGCTGTTCCTGTAACATGTTTTATGTTCTGAATTGTTTGTGTGCACAATTGCTTGTGGATTTTCAATGTGTAGAGGGGATCCTGTTTAAACATGAAACATTTGACTTTTCCTGACTCTGCTTGTCCTCACTCAGCCAAATCTTTAAAGAAAAAAAAGAATCTGCTTGTCCTACTTTTTGTATTTTAAATATTATGTCTTAAATATTGACATCCTTGCAGCGGTAATTTTCTAAAATCACCGCTCTGTCAGCAAAACAGAAAGGTCATAGGTGAGGGTAAAGGTTGTTGCTCAACAATGTTGAAGTTTACTAAATGTCATGTACCAAAAGAGAACCTTCAAAACAAATGTTGATCACATATGTCAATGACTGAAAATGTGGATTTTTCTTCCATTCAAGAGTGTGGCTTAATTTTTATCTTGGATTTTGGATTGCAATTAAAAAGAAATGTTATAATAGTGGACTCACCCAAAAATATTTGACTCTGACCATAAATAGTATACTGCAGTGAAAACAGAACTGCCCATATGCTGTTGTTAAAACAGAATATTTCACAATAAAAAAAATTTGCCACTTATTTACAATAAGAAGTAGTTCTCAGAGCTTGACATATCAACTTGAATATTTATTTAATAAGCTACTGATATATTTGTTTAAAATGTCTATTGACAAATAGCAAAAAAATAAGTATTTGATTTTCTGTTTAATGAACTGCAGCACTTTTGGACTTCTATAGAGAGGAGGCCAGTTTAACTGGACATGCGCTGATTCAGTTTAACTGGACACTCCATATGGTTGCTGACTAAAGATAGTCTCCTAACCCTTTACCTGCTCTCTTTCAAGCAGTAGGAAAGGAGAACAAACATAACAGTTGACCTATACAGTGATGGGTATAGTTATATTTACTCGAGCAACCTTTAAAAAAACAAAACTTTTAGAAATAGTTTTACTACACTGTGCTTTCTTATACTGATATTAGTATCTCTCTTCTTATCCGAGTACAGTTTTGGGGTGGTCTATCCAGATCTGGAGCTGTCTGGTATCCTTTTGTTCTCTTCTCTCCCAGGCGTAGCCCACCTACCTCTGAGACATAACTTGGACCTCAATTTATAGCAAGATATTTTTTCCTGAAGAACAGAGACAAATTTGGAAAAAATATGTGTGTGATGTTAAAATATGTGCAGTTTAAGATTCGTAGGAAACATTTGTTATCCTCTTTTACCAAGCCTTTTATTTTTGTGAGCTCCAACCGGAAGTGTTTTTTTTTTTTTTTTTTGTCTAACTTGACACGTTACACAGCGGATGCCCCAGTGTCAGGCGCATGCACCGGGGTGGCGATCCGGGTGGGGAGCACCTGAGCTTGAGCGGCCGATAGCAGCACGCAACTTTCGGCTCTCAGGTGGCGGTTTGTGGAGAAGGACGGAGAAGTGCAGACCATAAACGACATCCGAGGTAAAGTTGCGTTGACTTGTTTCAGCGAGTCGGGGATGCAGTAGAGGTGGGTTTTTTTTTTCTTTTTTTTTTTTTTTTTGTTGTTTGTTTTTGTAGAGCTACCATACCATATGGTGCTCTGTTGCAGCCAGACTAGATAAAGCATAGCCACGAGTCGTGTTTCGACTTAATAACTTTTTACGGATTTAACTTGTAGAGAATCGGGGACATTTGTAGTCGTTTAAAAGTTATAAAGTGGGATAAGTTGCTCTCGTCAGAGCAGAGCAGTTTCTTTAGATTTACCAACTAAAAGCTGCTTCGGTGTGGCATGTTTGCTTTCATGTGGAAAGACTTGCCTTCTTTGTACTAAACTAACTGCAAAAACCGTCCTTCCAACAGTTTGCTGCTCATTGATGTGTGGGCGCATGCGTGGGCACGGGTGTTTTGCTGAGTGTGTGCGCAGCAGCACGCTGCCCATCCGCCTCCAGGAACTTGGAAGTGGTAATGCTGAGCTGGTCTCCAGAGATCCCATCAGCAGCCAGCCAGGGAGGAGCAGTACCATCCTGTTCCTCTGGGACGAAGGAGGGGGTGGGCTGCTGATGAATGGATGGTTCAGCCTCATTATGATGCAGATGGATGAGGGGAGGAAAGAGTGGGTGAGATATGGATGGCTTATGACAAGGAGGGGATGCATAGATGGATGAATATGGCCGAGTTAAGGGAGATGGATGACAGTGGGTGTGTGTTTGTGTATACGTTTGAGTGGGAATGTCAGTGGGTGATGGATGAAATGCACACAGGTTAAGAGGATGTGTTGCCCTCAGCACACCACTCAGTGCCTACAGATGCTATAAGTTTATGTGGTGACTTCATGTGACAAATGGACGGAGGGAGCGGCGGGTGACTGATAATGAGGGATACTGTGGAGGGAGCACGCCCTGGATGTGATTTACGGCCCAGTGATGATCTCTCAGAAAAGAAAGGCAGGAAGACGGATAGACATTTATTCCACCAGTCATTAACTTTGCCCGTATCGAGACGGTCCAAAGCCGCAAAGTGGGCACTGCCAAACAAGACTTGTTATTCACATCCAAAAAAAATAAATAAATAAAAGCTTCTCAGAGAACTCATGCTCTTCCTCAATGCACAGACTTTCATATTTGCCAGTGTTTCCTGGCAAATCTCAGTTTTTTTGGTAATGTTCTGGAACTACAGATATAAAAGTTTGCAATTCCAGTCATTTTTAGAGAAAATCAGCTTGTGACCGGGATGAGACAATTTTCTTCTCGATAGGCTTTGACCGGTGAACTATGGGTTGGACACTGAAAACTGATGTCATTCTGATCGGTAAGCATATTTTACGAAAGTTACTTGCAGGTGGCGCTGACCACAACTGACTTTATCTCTCCTCTTTTAGGGAGGGTATTATGTAAAATGGACTTTTTTGAGCTGTATATCATGTTATTATTCAAGTTTGCCTAAATGCTTGCAGCTCCATCAGACTAGCAGCAGCACTAGCAAACACCTGGTGGAACTGTGAGTCTGCTGAGCTCCGCATACAAACTGCTTCTCAGTCTAACTCTAAGAACAGTTGTTAACTGTATAATGAGAAGCATTGTTGTGGTGATGTGCTAAAGCGGAGTGTCGGTAAGAGTAGGAGCTTCTTAAAGAGACAGAGGCCAATTTCAAGGCATCAAATTGTAAAGTAATTTTTTTTAAAGTTTGATTTATGCAGCATTTTTTTTATACGAACTGAAAGTAGCATAGTTACTTGGTTGTTCTATGAAATGGCACATACTACCCCTTTATCTTACTAATGAGGTCTCAAAGAAGGTTTTCCTAAATATTGTTCCTACATTTTGTCATTGTGTTTTTCTGGGCGTGTCACAAATTTAAATCAGTGCGTCTTTGACAGTTAATATTTAAAATATATTTTTGGAAATGTTAAAAAATTGTTTGCTTATTTATAAAAGAGCCAGAAGTTACATCACGCTGAGTGAGAAAGAATGACACAGCTCCGCTGTAGAAACAAGTTGTTACTATTGGATAAACCTGAATGGTTAACCTCAAAAATTCTTCAGCTTTTGATCTGCTGAAATGTGGCTCAGTGGAAAATAGTTTCTTTTTCAGTACTCCCATAGTTTTTGTGCTTCCTCTGACTTATTTTTCTCTGTTAGACTTTTAGTTTTCCTCCTAAATGTTATGTCTTGTTTAGTATTTCTATACAGCAAAATAACATGTTCATTTAAATGCTGTTATTTTACTGCTATGCTTACAGTGTGCTTTTGTCTTCTTTTAGAATAGTATTAACAATGTTCCTCCAGATTTTCTGAAGGTCTTTCAAAGTTTTTCTTTTGACAATCGCTTCAGTTTCTCCCATTTTTACACCAGTATAGTATCTTTTCCAGAGGATGTTTTTGCACTATGGATCCCTTAAACATTATGACTCCACAGAAAGATGACCCAGTGTTGTCTATGCATAACTGACAGCCGGTCAGATAGGCTATCTTAAAAGGATCTTTATGTACATTTTCACTAACGGCCTGTCACAGTTTGCTCCAATTGCTTTAGCTAACTCTGGAAAAATACCAAAGAACAGTTGGGTAGATATGAAACACCATCTTACCACCAGCAAGGTGATTCTCAAATGGAAGATTGCCATAACCTCAGCACACAACATATCAACTTTAAAGGATGATGAATCTTTCAAGACTTTTAAGGACATTTTCACATTTCTTGTCTTTTCTTTATGGACCAAATCTGGATCTACATCCAGCTGTTGTCTTTTTTAAATATTATAAATGTTCATATTGTAGATATGTTCAGCTGTGTTTCACTCACTAATTTATGCAGTTCCTTGCAAAAGTACTAATTCCCCTGGAGGTTTTCCACATTTTCACGCAAACTTTAGTCAGTTTTATTTGAATACAAAGTAGCGCATAATCTCTTGTCTTGTAAAAGAAGGTCCTGGGTTTGGGGTGTTTTCTTACCCCCATGACACTGCAAGGACGTGTGTACAGACAATGGACTGGTTTGGAAACGTGGGCCATTTCCTCCAACCCAGTATGAAACCTTTTTTTTTTTTTTTCCAGCTGTGCCATGTATTTTGCTCCACCCATTTTCCCATCAACTCTGACTAGTTTCTCTGTTCTTCCTAAAGAAAAGCATCCTCACAGCATGATGCTGCCACCCCCAGGTTTTATTTTGGGGATGGTGTGAACATGCTGTTTTTCATATAAAAGAAAATGTTTCATTTTAGTTTCATTTTACCAGAGCGCATGTTTGCTGTGTCCCTCATGTGACAAACTGCAAATGAGATTTCTTACAGCTTTTAATTTTTTTAAAAATAGCTTTCTTCCTGGAATTGTTCATCCATGGCCAAATTTGTGGAGTGCACGTCTCCTTCCGCCAGCAATCATCAATCCACTTGAGTTGCTGATTGCTGGAGATCCTTCAGAGTTAGCATGGGTCTCTTTGCTGCTGCACTTATTAATTATCCTTTTATCTGACCACTGAGTTCAGGTTTACAGCAACATCTTGGTAGATTTGGAGTTGAGGAGTGTCATTTTTAGATTAAACAGAGCTCTTTGAAATGTTAGATGTTTTTTTTTTTTTTTATGAGCTCAGAAGGGTAGGAAAATGTATATGATATAGATAATATCTTTAAATATCTGTTATTGGCTTTAACGGCAATAATAATATTGAGTATCAATATTGGCTCAAATGTCTACATTGGTGCATTCCTAATACAAAAGCCCTCTTTTCAGAATTTTGTTTTATATAACAGCAATACAAAAAAAACAGTATTTTGTTCTTACTTAACAACTGCAGTTTGTGTCGCTCTATTACATTAAATTCTGCCAAAACATGTTGAAATTTGACTTTATGTGACAAAAATTTCCAAAAATGTAAAAATGAGAACAAAGCTTTGCTGCTTTCAGAGGAATTAATAAGGCAAGTAGCTGCCAGGTGCTGCCAATTAAAAGCACTTGATTACCTGATCATCAGCAGGTTTGAGCCCCACTAGGTAAGATGTTTTGACAGCTTGTGGTGAAAAACAAACACTGTAGCAGCTGAAAATTTTTCTCATTTCAGCCGTCTTGCAGAGAGTTGTATAAGTGTTGATTAGGGCTTGTTTTGCAGCTGACGAACCATGGAAACTTTCCCTAGGTGACCATGAGCGTATCTGTATTCTGCTGCCAAATGTGGGATCGTCCTCATTTTGTTGTCGTTCAGCAGATGGCGCTAGCCCGGGACCCAGGGGTTGGCCAGGAGCAGAGGGACGCGGCCGACCAGAACTTTGACTACATGTTCAAGGTGCTGATCATCGGCAACAGCAGCGTGGGAAAGACCTCCTTCCTGTTTCGCTATGCAGACGACTCCTTCACCTCAGCGTTTGTGAGCACAGTGGGCATCGACTTTAAAGTCAAGACAATTTACAGGAATGACAAGAGGGTCAAGCTCCAGATCTGGGTGAGATGATGAAGTAAAGAACGTTCTTTGAACTCCACCTTAACATAGACTCACCCCTAAAAAATTTCCTTCTGTTATCAGCTGCCTGTGATGTGTTAGATTGAACTGTAGGACGGCTAATTTTAACTTGCAAAAAAAAAAGAAAAAAATACACATCCATTTTGCTACATTTTTAATTTCTTACTCCTTTCAATCCTTCACCTCCTTGTCGATCTCTTTATGCTATTTACAAAAGCAGGTGCAGATGTTCTTGAGTAACTGCTCAAAGAAAAAACTAATTCATAAATATTGTATTTGTTCCTCTTCAAGTTTGAAGAGGATTTGATTCAAACTATTACAAGTTAACTTAATGTTGAACACTAAAGCCCATTTTACTTAGTTTTATTTCAAGGGAAAGTGTTTATTTTTTCTTCCCTGCAGGAATTAAAAAGAAAAATTCAAATAGAGACCGAACACTGCTTTTTGTTAGATGTTTTGTGAAAACATTTATTCAGCAGTGTTTCTAAAATTTCTCATCCAAGCAAAAATGCAGAATGCAACCCTAAAATACATCAACTAAAACATGTGTCTACAGCTGATGCACTGACATTAGAGATAAGAGTCAAAAATCAACAAAACAAGAATGCTGTTTTAGGATTTTGGCATGCTAGAAACGGTTTCAGAAAAATATTGGTTTAAGGTCATTCCCTCCCTGTGGAAAGTTTCTCTTGTTTGTTTTTTTTTTCCCTCCTGTTGCATACACTTCAGTTTTAGTTGTGAGAAAAAGTGAACAGCAACTCTATTTTAACAACAACATATACAGATGGGTTTATGTATAGACAGTGACACAAATTTTGTGGTCTAGTTTAAACTGTCAAAGCAGTATTGTTGTTTAATTTTCTTTTATGGGGGGTAATTTCCATTTTTGTAAAGCTTTGTAAATATTTTAGTCAATTTCTCTTTAAGAACTATAATATAATAAGACATAAAAACAGCATATAAGATAAAATAATTGTTTTTCTAGTCCTCCTGCTGGGACTCGTCATTAAAGATTTACATTCAGGGCAGAGGCGTTGTCACCTGCTGAGTGAGAGAGCATTTGCTGTAATGTAGGAGTTTCCTGTCATTTTAAAACAAAATGAGTTAATGTGACAAATTATATTTTATTATCATTGGGCGCAACTAATAATACTAAACACTTTAACTCTTTGGTGTATTCCCTAGAAAATGCAGATCTTTGTCAAAACTGAGTTTTCCAGCATGATACATGACAGAGACTGAAAGCTGAAAAGGGTAATAAAGAGCACCTTCACTGTGGTGTCTTCCCGTCTTTTTGTTGTTTCTCGCTTTTTTCCTGCCTGAGTGAACTGTAGACATGCTGTGGAAAACAGTTTCTTTTTATTTAATAGCTTCTCAAATCTCAATGCTTCCTCTGAATTGATTTTAAACATTGTATTGACACTGAAAATAGCTAACTAAAGTCTTCTTCTCTCAGTTACAAGCTCTGCATTGAAGAGTGTCGTAACTGCACTCAGCATTGTGACACGGGTTGGCCCATGTAAAAGCGAGTTGTACAGCCGACCCCTGTGGCACCATCCTGGACTCCCGTCAGTTGTGTTTCCAAAAGACAATGTGCGGTTGGGATGGTTCATTGATGGGGGAAGAGGGACAGGAAAGCATCTCTGCTTGCGACAAGCAAGTGCGACATATTGGCGCGTCACTTTTGTCACCACACTAGTAAATTGCCACCTTTAAGGTTTGGGTTTAACCCCACCTGGCCAGTCAGAGTTTAACTAACTCACGAATAAGCCGGACAATGTTATATCCTACCAACCCTGTAGCTTGACAAATTAAAGCATAACTGTGCCATTTTCTACCAGTTTGTACCTTTGATGGCAAGTGGGCATTGACAAGTTTCAGGCAATGAGGGCATTTTTTAGTCTCGCAGCGAGGTTCTCTAACAACATAAAAGAAGAATGACATTTTAATTGCTATATTGGATTTGTTTGCATCATTTTGTGAAAAAACTTGTATCCTACAAGTAGTAACTGGAAATATTAAACCAATATTTTATTCTCTGTCTAAAATTGCTTTTCAGGCCCAGCCAAACATTTCTCAATTTTTCTTAAGTTCTGTGTCTCTTTGCCTTTTCTGTAGATAGTGGTAAAATACATCTTTGACAAATGAACATCAGGTGATGTACTTGATTACTGCAGAATCATCATTTCTTTTTATGCATAAAGTGCATGCCAAGCAATTCCACTGTCTCCTAGCTTCTATATGAATTGCCAACTATTCCTGAAGTCTGAACTCTGAATTTATTTTTGCAATTATGTTGCCCATTAAAACATTGCTGTCTACGTTAGGAAGAGATTATTTTATGTGTTTGCTGTATATTTTACCTTGTAAATGTGCATTTCATGTTCACATTAGGCTAATCATTGAGGCTTGAAAGAACAGCTGTGGCTTGGATTCTCAGAAAGCATTTTTTTTTCTTATTTATGACATAAAATATCTTGTTTAAAAGACAACAAGATTGACAGTCTCTGTGTCAGCAAAACGGGGCACAAAAAAGCTGATGTCTCTGTAGTGTCAAAACTGTAATTTACTTGAGATAATTAGTAGCACTTACCTGTGGGTGAGAAGTTTTTTTTAAATTCGTCAGTCTCCGCAGACGGAGTAGCAGAACAAGTAGAGCTTTCCATTGTTTGCCCTCTTATGTGTCGCTGCCTGTCATGAATTTAAAGTAATTTCTCGCGCTCCAGAGCTAATGACAGTTGATGTTTAACATTGTCCCCAGACGGCAGGCTTCATGAAAGATGCATGGGTTTGAGCTGCCGGAGCCCAATGTGCTTACTGCGCAGACTGACAGCTGGGACAGATCTATTACTGAATGTTAGTGGAAGGCAAGGACTCCCGTCTGATAACTGCACTAAATCTTCTGTTCTGGGTGTTATACTTTCCTCTGACAAAAGGAAAGTTCAGCAGAAATAACACTTTGCAACAGTGATGCAACACCACATCAATATCCAAACTTTTATTTACCAGCTAATCCTTGTTTTCTGTGTTGTTTTATTATATTTTTGTCCTAAAATCAGAGGGATGTGATTGTGTGATTGTTGGTATTTATTTAAATGAAATTCTCGATTCTTACCAAGAAATCCTGTGTTTGCAGGACACGGCGGGGCAAGAGCGCTACAGGACCATCACTACAGCGTACTACAGGGGGGCCATGGGATTCCTGCTCATGTATGATATTACAAGCCAGGAGTCCTTCTGTGCGGTTCAGGACTGGTAAGGACTTCTTTCCGGGATAGTTAGATTTATTTTTTTATTTTTTAATTGACAGATAAAATCCCTGTTTTAGCTGAATTTAGCAATATAAATCAACTCAAACTGGGCACGTTTCTAGCCAAAAGAAACAATAGTAACTCTCCATACTTTCAAATGAGACCACAGCACTTTATTGCCATCTGCCAGGTTTATAAGCAAGCCTAAGCTGGTTATTATTTAGCTAGAAAATTTTATAAACTACAAAGCCAAAATGGCACAAAACGGCTTTAAACAGTTAAGAAATCCTAACACATGTTAGGGTGAACAAGAACAACTCAAGGAGCAGATGTTGAATATTTATTATTATATTATACCCCACAAGTATAAAGGTTTTCAGTTGTTGTTTTTTTTTTTTGTTTTTGTTTTTTTCATAAAAACAAGCATATGCTTCAAGATGACTTCCTCCACAGTTGCATTTGACGGTTTAAAAGTCTGCTAGTGTTTCACGGCTTTTCTACGAACTCACTCTGATTTGCCATCTTTCTACTGTAGGGAAGGGATCATCTTACAGTTTCCTTTCACATTATATAAATTTAGCCACAAAGATCAAGTGCCCTGTGAGTTTTCAGAGCATGAAGCTGGGGTTGTGATACCAAAGAAGTGCTGCTCACAACATATTGCTCAGCAATATGTCTTAGATATGTTTAGGAGGATTTTCCTTTCATCTAACTGAGCTGATTGTTATACTTGCAATAAAAATGCATTCATGGATTTAAATAAAAATGATTATTATTGATGCAGATTGGCACATCAGTTTCTGCTGATAAACATGTTTTTCAAGTTAGATGGCCTTTGGGATAATTAATCTCTTTGCTTTGCGCAGACCATTTGTACCTTTTACGTCTGACATGTATCATGCAAATTGACATTAAGTGAAATGCATCAAAAATTAAAGTTCAGTTATTATTCTTTTTTATTTGATGTTTATAACTCATTGAAATTATGCCAAGTTAACAATACCTAGAGAGAACTCGACCGAGTAATAATTACCTTAAAAAAAAAATCTTGAAACAAACACCTGCTTGTTGTGACATTAATAACAACATGCTTATTGGTACAGGTGCAAGGCTCCCAATAATGCCTGAACACCAGAGTTTATATTCCATGCTAGACTGATAAATGATTACAGCTGCTCAGCTGCTGTTGTTTGGAAATGCTCCTGTTGTTTTTGGCGAGTGAAAAGCAGTCAGACAGGCAGCTATAATGCATACAAAATCTGGTTTGAAATGTTATTTGCAGATGAACAGCTGGAAAAGATGGAAAGCTACAGTTTTTCTATAACTTTGTAAATCAGTCGGCTGTAATTGAGTCTGCACAGATGTGCAGAAGTTCCCTGCATTTCAGCCCTACCAAGGAAATTCAGCTCCACTGTCACTGATGCCTCACCTTATGTTAACTTATCTCAAAAGTCTTCTAATTTTATTAATTTGGAATGTAGGGTTGATATCAATTGAAGACCACTAATAGTCTAAAGCTAAAACTGCAGCTCTTTCTTTAACCCCCTGCCACCTCCCAAAAAAACAACTGTTCACAATTAACTCTCCCTAGTCGATGTCAAAATGTGCTAAGATAGCAATAGAATTTTACTGTGTACAAATCAGTGTGATTAAATAGAGCTAAAAATCTCATGTCTCGTTATGTTCTGCGTTACTGGCAGCTTAGATTGTTAGATTTTTAAACTTTTACTTCAGTCCCCAATTCTGTTGGCCACTTGTAATTGTCCAAAGGTATTTTTAAATTAATTAATGAAAAGTTTCAAAATAAACACATCCTGGTATGTTAATGAACAGCATTTGCCCATCCAGTTAGGGGGTAGGGTTACAATCACTCATTTTATGTTCTGTTTATAACGAGTCATCTTGAGTTGTCAGGTTTTGGTATGGAAAATAAATAAATTAGCAACACACAAATATCACACATGTTTTACAGATGTGTAAAAATAAGATATTTGATTTTAAATGGACAAAGCAAACAAAACAAAGGATACGTTGGAAAGCACTCATTACCACTGTTAAATATAGTAGAGGTTCTGTGATGCTGTGGGACAGTTTTTCTTCCAAAGCCACTGGAAACTTGCTGCAGAGCATAGCATTGCAAACTCTTTAAAATACCAGCAGATAAAAAGAAAAAACTGATTGACATTTCCAGAACACTGAAAATGTTTTGACAGACACAAAACAACATTTTTATTTCATTGCCTAAATTCTTTTGAGAAATACTACGGGCATAGAGGAAGGGTCAGAGGTCAATTTCTCTGCATCCTCTAACCTTGTGAAATGCTACGATAGACTATGATGACGTCTTAGTAACAATACTTCGTATTAACATCATGGGTACCATAGTGGCACTGATGACTTTAAGTGTATTAACAAATTTATTTTCAGGCTTTTTACACATAAATACCAATATATGTCTGTAGTAACTTTTTCTTCTAGCTGGTGTTAAATTAATTTAAGTTAGGTGAAGCAGATATCAGTGCAAGTGTTATTAAATTGGGCCTTACTTCCTAAATAAATGATTAGCGACCCTTAGTTACTCTGTTCATTGCCAGATTTAAATAGTTCTAAAATAAAACCACATTGTCTCATTGTTGGAAATCCGCTTTTCTTCAGTGTTCATGTTGGGCCAGCAGTAGAATAATTGTGAAAATGTTCTTGCTGTTTCCCAGGGCAACCCAGATCAAGACTTACTCCTGGGACAGCGCTCAGGTCGTGCTAGTGGGCAACAAGCTGGACTTGGAAGACGACAGACAAGTCCCAAAAGCAGATGCCCAAAGAGTGGCTACAGAGCTTGGTAATAACACACACACACACACATGTTGCATTTGTTTGCAAGAGCACTCAGATCACCCGTCTGTCACTTGATGAGTTTTGATTCATCTCCGCTTTGTCTTTATTTGTCCACAGGTTTTCAGTTCTTCGAAGCCAGTGCCAAAGACAACATCAACGTGAAGCAGGTCTTCGACAAGCTGGTGGACCTTATCTGTGAGAAGATGAACGAGAGTGTCAACGGTTACACCAGCCAGCCAGTCAATCAGAAGGGGGACACCTTGAAGGATAAGCCTGACACGCGTCAGGGAGGCTGTGCTTGCTGATAGCCGATTGTCGCTAACAGGAGCAGTCCTATCGACCAGTTTCACTTCACGCACCTAAGCAGATGAACTTCATTGGATTTTTCTCCTCATCCTTGAGGTGGTTCGAGAGATCCCTCATTATTTCCTCAGACTGTTATCCAATAAAGCCAAAGAGCTTCCTCTCTGCCTTTGTTCATAACATCCCCGATTTAACAGTTTCCTGTAGGTGACGGCACCTGTTGCAGTTGAGGAAGCGAACCAGATCAGCATGGATTTACTTGTGTTGCGTTGCCCTCCTGTGGCCATTTTGTGTAAATGCATCACTAAAAAGCCCTAAGTTTGAAGATTCCTGAAGGTTGAGGTCAAACTCGTATATAAATATCGTTATAACATGTGTGCTTATTGTGTAAAAAGCATGTAACTCTTTGCTTTGAAAAGACGCCATTATCTGCCTCTATTTAACTTATTTTTGTCATGTGTGTTTAATGATTGTCACTGTACTGTTTCATTCGTCAGATTTCTAACGTCTTAAAGTTGACATTAAAAAAATCTGTATCTGTGCATCATGTCTCTTAGCTTTACTTTTGTGAAGTACTTCCATTTTCTTTTTCAACTTTACAACAGGAAAGTGGTTAAAATGATCTGAAATACTTTAAAATTGGATCCCAAAACCAGAAAAAAAAAATTTTCTGAAGTTTAAGTTGTCCAAGAAGACCTTGTAATGCATAAAGAAATGGCGCAACATTTTCTGAACTAATGCTGTACATTAAGAATAAATAAAATGACTAAATAAGTGAAAACAGATGTAAAACACTGGTCGACAGCACGACTCGTAAACGATTCATGCTGTGGTGAACACCAGTGTGAAAACATAAGTGTTCAAAACAAATTTGAGAAAAGACAGTGAAAGAGCCTGTCTACTACATAGAGACAACTAGTTTTTTTAACAGCCAACGGCAAAAATCCAATCAACTCTGAACTTCAGTCTTATCTTTGGAATAATCTAGAGCGGCTGGTCTGCTGACGTTGGAGCACATCTAAAAACAAATCAAAAGTTTTTAAAATCAGCTTTGTAGTAAGCAGGAAGCCAGCACAGAGCAGGACAGAAGGGAAGTGTGATTGATCTGCATTTTGGACAAGCTGAAAATGAGAGGAAATCCTTTCTGTCACCAAAATACAATGTGTGAATAAAAACATAAATCATGTTTTCAAAATTTTGTTTCTTGATTTTGGCAATTAAGATTTTATTTTTTTTTGCTACAGATTTGACTTCTGTGTCAAATTTAAAGTCACCATTTAATTTCACTTCCAGATTGGTGGCAGTGAGCCTTAAAGGTTTTCTTCCAAAAATCAATCTGTAATTATCTCTATCCATCTTTTCTTTAAGTCTAGTCAGACTCTCTGCCCCAGCTTAAGAAAAGCATCATGGTGTGTTCAAGGAGATTTACAGTGTTAGATTTCCACCACGCAGCATGAAGTTTAATACTGGCCTCATCTGAGCAGAGCTCCTTCTTCCACATGTTTTCTGTGTCCTCTACATGTCTTGTGACAAACTGTAAACACCATCTCTTCTGACTTTCTCTCAACAATGGCTTTCTTCTACATGTTCTTCTTTAAAGGCTATGTGTGTTTAATACAGGTTTGTGCCATCCTCTATTTGTGGATGGATTGAACAAAGCTTGGGTCAATGTTTTATAACATAACTTTGCTCTAAACTTCTCCAGAACTTTGTGTCCCAGGGTCTTCATGAGGCTGTTAGAGAGAATATTCTCTAGCAAACCTCTGAGGCCTTCACAGAACAGCCACATTTGTTCTGGGATGAAATTATTGACCGTTAGACTCCATTCAGGTGATTTCTGAAGACAGTGAATGTCTCTAGATTTCATTTAGAAGTATCAGAGCAAATGGGACCGAATATGAACGTACGTCACACTTTTCAGATTTTTATTTGTAATAAATTCTCCTTCCACTTCATAAATGTATATTGTCTTATTTGTTTTAGTTTGAGGCATTTTTACCAATACCAAACATGTTCGGTCAAATTATACTTCTGTGAGATATCAGTGTTTCATTTCTCCACCTTTTTCATGCTCTGTTTGCAGTTTCATTTATCATTTATCTTTGCATGAAATAAAACAATCAAACAAGCTCTTCATTTATTACAAAATGTTTCGATGACGTATTCACATCAGTAATTAACCTCTGGTACAACACGTTGTCAAGTCATATGACTTTTTCCTAAAGGGTCTCTAGTTTTCATTCATTGGAGTTTACATCCACATTTACTTTTAAATCAAAGTCAAATTGTCTTAAATGTTGGAGTTGCTCAACATGCTGTTTGAAGTTAGTTTGATCATCAATTGTTTGGAAAAGTTTGGTTCGTAAAAGCATATTGAGGATGGACTTTGGTCGTAGGCATCTATCTTTGTCATGCTATCAGATTAAAAACATTTCCTGATGACATATAGGGCATGAACTCCAGCTTACGTGTGTCTGTGTGAACGCCGTGGACGATAAAAGGACAGCCACAACCCTCGCTGAGTACACACTCCTGAAGTATCAGACCTCAACGGACAGACAGTCATCTCTGCGGTACAGGTACGATCTTATGCTTTATTGCACCTTTTGCCAAAATACTTATCTGGGCAGATAAGTATTTGACATTTTTAAGAAATTTTGGTAAATTTTAGTCTAAAAAGACAAAGAAGTGAAGAATTCTGCCAATATTTTAGCTGTAGCCAATATTTTGTGCCATAGTTTGATGATTTGATGCAAGATTGTGCTTTTCAGTCGCAACTATCTTTTTATTATTTTCTCTTTTTTATGCTATTGAGTCCCAACCAACTGAAGATCCAAAGTCCAACGCTGTTCTCTTAAACAGAAAACACAAGAAAAAAACAAGTGATTTATCAAACTTTTACATTTTTGGTTAAAAGGAATAATAATAATATAGCATGTTCACTAAAACTGTCCTCTTGTCTCCACTGAAGGCAGTCAGGCAAGCGTTGGTTTTCCTGCTGTCATATGAGCGTTTTATTGCCTGCTTTGATAAGGAAGGGCAAAAAAAAAAAAAAACTTCAATAACCATAAAACTGACCTTAACCGGGAATAGGCAGAGGAATAAATCGGGCAATGTTAGGTTCAAAGGTGAATGTGCGTTTTTTTATGGTGCTTTTGTTCCAGGAAGTGAACAAAGCTTTTTTGTTAGAACAAAGTGCCATTTGGACCCATAAACCCTTGGAAACAGTTAATTAGAGAAAGTTAATGTCAGTCAACAACTCTGAGAAATCATGGCAACGCTTTCTCTACTGAAGAGAACATGAACTACCACCTTTACATGCTTCCATAAATTACTCTGGCACACTAGGAAGTTGTATAAGCAATATGTAAAATGTGTTTAGACATAAGGGGAAAGGTCGCAGGTAAATTCTACATGCTGTCGTAAATCCGGGCTTAACGTACACCGTTTACAATCAAGTGACTTAAAATAAACCATTGATTATTCAGCTTAATGCTTAAACCGAAACCGTGCCCCTTGCGAGAAAGAAAAACTTGCAATATTTAAAGAAGATTAGAACCCTCCTCTCTGTTTTTTTGTAGTTTGCCGGGGTTAATGTTTGACAGAGTGTAATCCTATTTGACGCATTCTGTCTACCTGTGCCTCACCCTGTTCATTTCAAGTAAAAAAAATGTATCTGTTAAAATACCTGCTCTGTTCATACTAACCTTTTTTTGCCTTTGTTTTTCTCTTCTTTTCTCCAGCCAAAATCAGCCAAGATGTGTTGCACAGGTTTCCTCAAAGTCATGATGTTCATCTTCAACGGTGGCATCTTTGTAAGTTGGGAAAAGAGAAAAGTGTTGCTTCTTTTCTGTAAAACTTCTTCTCTTGTGTAAACCGTAGCGAATAACACTACCCACTGGTAGTGTTATTCGCATCTTACCTTTTCGTATTTCATCCTGTGGAAGATATTTATTGAAATCTGATCGGGTTGAGGAGTTAAAAAAAAATTTTCCACAAAATTAGGTGGTATGCTGTAGAGAAAACATGACAAATCCTGTCATTAACTCTTTGATATGACAAAATCCTCCAAAAATACCACATTTGATAAGAATAATTATTGAGTAATAATTTAGAATAGTTTGATTTTCCCAACATGTTCAGGAGGACAATCATCATTTACATGTTCTCTCATTGTTTGCTTGTTTCTGCTCCTCTAATGCTCTTGTTTCCCTTTGCTCATTCAGTTGGCAGGTGCAGCCATTTTGGGAGTTGGTATATGGGTGACGGTGGACAGCGACTCTTTGCTGAGTTTGGTGGACAAAGTGGAAGATGTGCCAGATCAGATCTTCCAGCTGAACTCTATAGGCTATATGCTGATCGGTGTGGGCGCTGTTCTTTTGATCATTGGCTTTCTGGGATGCTGCGGTGCCGTCAAAGAGAGCAAGTGTATGCTGCTGACGGTGGGTAATCCTTATTAGTATCACACTTACATAGAATATAAATTTAACCGCTGTACAGAAAAAAATTTATAATATGTAATTTATTTTTGCTCATTTCTTTAAAACATATATTGTTTGCCTCCCTTTAGTTCTTCAGTCTTGTGCTGATCATCTTCATCATCGAGGTTGCAGGAGGTATTGTGCTGTTCGTCTTCAATGATGAGGTAAGAGTTTGTGGAATGTAAACCAGGACATTCCTGGTCTTAAATTTTACAGATCAGATCTTTTTTTAAAAGCAAATAACAACAATGTGTTACTATTTACTTTTCATTCTCAGGTTGATCAAATCTTTGACAGTATACAGACAGAAGTAAGGAGAGATATTCAAAGCAACTATGGAAATGATAATGATATGACTGTTCTCTGGAATTCAGCCATGGAGCAGGTACTGAATTTATTTCTTTTATCAGCCATTTATTTATTGTGGTAAAATCTGTTCTACTGAGGAAATGAAGGAGATGTGTAATTATTTTTTTTTATGTATCTTCAGTTTCAATGCTGCGGTTACAAGAACTACACAGATTTTGAAGGATCCCCTTTTAACAGTGATGGAGATAAATACCCCCCACAATGCTGTTCTGGCACAGAACAATGCACTTCAAATGCAGCACAAACAGCGGTATGAAACCAACTCATTTCTGTTTTAGCTTCTTATTCAAATACAAAGGAGATCTATCTCTCAGGTCTTTCCTCATATGAAACCCAATGTTTCCCTTTCAGAACATTAAAGGTTGCTTTGTTAAGCTGGTGGAGCTGTTGGAGGAAAACTCTATGATCATTGCTGGTGTAGCTATAGGAATAGCTGCCCTTGAGGTACAGTATTACACTATTTAATTTGATTTATGTTTGACTATTTTTTTACTATAAATGTACCGAGCAGAGATGTCTAAAAATGGTTGGAATGCTAGTGAATTTGATCAACCAATAATGAATTTTCTTTGTTTACAGATTGCTGCCATGGTGGTTTCTATGGTTCTCTACTGCAATGCTGGCAAAAAGTGAAAGTGATTTGCCCTTGGGATGATAAAAAAAAAATAATGGAATCGGTTCTAGTAAAAAGGGACTTTTTATGTAAAAAGTTTACCCGATATCTAATTCAAGCAGGTTGATTCAAGCATGAACAGATGACACTCTTTATGCAGCATTATCACCCTTTATGAGCTCTAAAATAAAGAATGTATACTAATATGTTGTGCATTTTAAAACTGTTTGTTTATATTTATACTGCAATTTATTTAAAGTTTTAGGAAGTCTTTACCTCCACTGATGCTGTTTGTGCTGATGTATTCCACATTGAGATGTAATGAAGCACATTGAGGTGACTTCTGTTGAGCTTTTATGTGTGTTTTACGTTACTCACATTTATGGCAATAATAGAATGCATTTATTTTGTATTTTTAATTATGCAGGGATGGTGAATGAAACTTTGTCTTGTTCGAGAAATGTGATTTATTTTTTCTTTGTAACGTGTTCGTGCAGTTTTGTGCAATAAACTTGAAGAACAGAACACATTCGTTGATAAAGGTGTGATTTCTGAGGTTGTTAATAAGATATCTTCCAGCTGCTGCACATGTCTGATTTTGCACAAGACAAGCAATTCAGTTAATAATTTTGCAGATAAGAGGCCAGCCTCTTGCTAAAGTTTCACATAAATCCACTTGTTACCAGGATGATTTTTATATTCAAGATTTTGGGATTTTAGTGAGACACTGGGACCATTCTTTTTGACTTATGACTCTACATCCATGTTTGAATTTATTGTGGATCTTCTCAACTCCACAGTTGGTCAAAATCATACAGATAGGCTAACTCTTAGTAAAAGAGTTATGTTTTCTGAACTAATTTCCCAGCTCCAATATGATGTAGTTCTCCTCCAGGAGTTTGGTAATCCATCTGTGAAGCTATCTCGTTTATGCTTTATCAGAAACTATCTAAACTAGTTTCTGATAATGTCAAGAGAGTTTAAGAAGCTTAATATCAGCCTGCTTTTCCTATCTTTTTGATATTTTTTGGGATCACTAAGTCCAAGTTTCTTCTTAATAGCCCAAACTGTCTCCCTCAAAAGAAAAAGAAGTTGGCCAGGATGTGTAAAAACAGCTGTGAGATGAGGGGTCTCTGGTGTCACTGTGCACAATGAGCTGAGTCTAGCATCAATATTGAATGAGGAGATGTCAGCTGAAAAGTATCTGCTCCAAAAACAACATTTTCCAAAATATATGAAACTTGCAGATTTCCAAAAGGGCATGGCAAATGTCTTTCACAAACAAAAAAAGAAATGGTTAGAGGAAACAAAGGATGAGCTCAAGACTGAGAACATGACGTTAAATCTCACATGTTCTCATGGACGTTCTTTTTTACAAAAAAGGAAGACAAGATCAAATTAGTACATAGTATTGATCTGAACACTGTTAAATGTTTATCAGAGGAACAGCCTCTGATGAACATTTAACACCCTCCCAAAAAACACTGCTCTAGTTCAAACAGGTTCTGCATACCTGCACCAACACACTGTGCTGAGATGACACCTCTTCCATTCTGTCATCACTACGGCCCTTGATGGGGTGGCACTACAGGAAGTAAAGAGCATCCCTGATGGTGTGAATATGTGAAACATGTCAGTTGTGTACGTCATTCCAGATGTCTTTGTTCACCATCTTATTTGCCTCTGTGAAGATTTATTCTCTGTTGGGCTTACTGTGTATTGCTTAATGTGTAAATTCTGTAATCTGAACTTCTGTTTTTATGTAAATAGCACTCTGTAACGCTGACCTGAAGGTAAACAACAAAGCAGTTTGTATCCAGGATGTGAGGAGTTTCCAGAAATGCTAGCTGCCCTTTTCCTGACCCCAAACTTGTACATGTCCTGGATTAAAGGATGGTCAGCCCTGATGATTTTCCCTGCAGACCTAATTGTGTGTTGCGGTCTGGTCCGGTCCTGTTTGCAAATGAGCCAAACCTCACAGTGATGAAGAAACACAGGACAGATGGAATAATGGCATTGTAGAAGATGACCAGCAGCACATGTGGCAGGTTGTACTGCTTCTTGAGGTGAGTCAGGAAGTAAAGTCTCTACTGGGCCTTTTTCCAAACAGTGGTGTGAGAACCATCTCAAGAAGTGGTTTTAAAACTATTAAAGTTTCTGCAAGTATAACCATCACTCTGAAAATCACATCTTCATTTGTTTCTTTAAATGTACAAATTAAGACTCCATACATGCTACTTATCAGTGTATGTAAACTTCTGTTCAGCACTATAAATACTGAAGAAAATACCTGAAATCCTTTTACTGCACCAAAACGTCAGTCCTGTTGCTCTGATATTAGATTATCTCATGCATACCATGTTTACTGTACCATAATCAGTGTACTAAAACTTGAAACTGATGTGGGAAGATTTACAGTTTTCCACAGTATAATATAATTATGCCACACACTCAACACACTGAAGTCAGGGAAGCAAAGGGCACTTTGAGGTGAAAGCTCGGATGTTGTGTAGATTGTTGATTAGATCTTCAACTCCTCCTATCTTTAGGACTATAGTTAGTCATTGAACATAACTATTGTGACACAGGTTAGCTCTTTCCACATAGTCCATAAATAACAAGAAACACAATAAAATGACTAAGCAGCAATGGAGGAGCACATTCCATTAATAATTAATCCACTTGTTACCAGGATGATTTTTATATTCAAGATTTTGGGATTTTAGTGAGACATTGGGACCATTCTTTTTGACTTATGACTCTGGATGTGTTTCCATGTTTTTTATTCTTTTGTGTGGTTGTGTTTCATACATTTTTGTCAAACTCATGAAAGGTTTTATTTTTGGATTATGTTACATGGATGGAGCCTCTTCTTGCAGTGTTATGATCATTTTTATCTTAATATATTTGATCTGTATTTTAATGGTGCAAAATAAACTAAACTAAGCTAAAAACCAAAGAGCTAATGGTTGTCAAATTAAAGAGATTTTTATATTATTATTATTATTGTTGTTGGCATGCATGCATTATTTCAAAATTAAGCAGACAAGCTGTTATTGTGGTGACTCGGGACCTGTCGACTTGTTATACTGCTTGAATTTTTCATTTTTGCAGACTTGTAGCATTAATATTAGTTTTTATATACTCGGACTCAGTACTCATTTATAAATGTCACTAAAATATTTCTGCACTTTTTCTGCCCCAGATCATCACACTCCCACCTCTGTGCATCACCCTCTGTTTTTTAGTGATCCTACTGTAGGCTCGTTGAATCTGCCATCAGTTTTTTTGTGTTTGTTAAAATTAAATACTCTGTTTCAAGACTGGGGGGTCAGGGGACAAAACAAGTTCAAATCAACATAGCACAAATGACACCGCAAAGCAGTGTGTGTTTCTTCATCATTTTCTGCTCCTATTTTAATTAACCCGCTGAGCCCTGTGTGTTGGCATAGCTGCACATGTGGCAGCTGATTAGTGCATTCAGCACAGCTCATGAGCTCGGGCCCTGGCATTAGACGATGTGAACCAACAGCTGTTTAATTGTACGGGGAACGAAAAGGTGCATTTGATCAATATGGTCTCTCCACATGGTCAGAAGTGTGTTTTAATTCACTTTATGCCATGTGAGGTTAATTACTTTTAATACATTACCATTTACATTAGACACGGCTGATTACGTTGTACAGCATGTGTTGGCATTCGAGTGTGTTTTACTAGAGTCTGGTCAGTGGCGTTTAATCCTTCTTGGCTGTAAAAGTTTCAGGTGGGGTTGTCATGTGTTGAGCTGCAGATATCGGGTCTTTCCACTCAAACAAATGCTATCTGGAGGAGAGGTTGTAAATCAGAAACCAAATCTATCATGTGATTATCTCATCCTACTCTTGCTCCTGCCAGGCTTCAACTCTTTGCTTCAGGTACAAATTCAGGAAAACAGCACAGGCTGCATCAAGTCAGGTACAGAGAGCTGATCCTGCTCACACTGAGACTTCTGAAGCAAAGTTATCCATTAACTGTATCCAACTAGTTTGGAACCAGCCAGCAGACAGTGACGTATTTTTTTGTAAAGTGCAGTGTCATGTAGTAGGCTGTATCTCACCCAGGACATAATAAGGAAGACTTTTATATGCTATAGTATTCTGACAAAGGTGGCTGTCTGAGTTAACTTTAATGTTTCTCTAAAAGTTAAACTCTTATGTGTTACTTCCTTCACACGGTCAGGCCTATTATTGCCCCGAGCAGCTTTGTCTTCACAGTTAACACCGTGGTTCTTTTTATATGGCTTTATTGACTGCTTTCCCTTACGGGAAGTTGTGCAGAATAAACTTGGTACATCTAAAAGAAAGAAAGGCTTTGTTAAACTTTGCCACCTGGTTATCGAGCTGACCTTACTCTTTACTCCAATGTTTCACTGTTGAAAATACTGTATGATTTACCACTGCTCTCTCTAAACCTGCAAACAGGAACAGTCACTGTTTTATTGGATTTGGATTTTACAGCGGGTTTCTCATCATTTTTATTCCAATCATTTCTCCCTCTCTTTTTTTTTATTCTTTGTAACAGAGAAAAACTATTAGAAACCCGCTAAAAGTGATACTTCTGGCCATCAGCAGTGGAAAGGAAAGGGAATAGTTTGCAAACAGTGCCCTCTTGTGGTTGAAACATCTTTCATCAGATGTGGCAGATTGTCATATTCATAAACCACGAATAAAGTGGATATAAAATAGTGCCCCCTCTTGGTAGAAAGTTAGGTTTTAATAATTTAAGAAATGATACAGTGATCAATCTTTTTACTATCGTTAAACTGTGATAGAGTTCCTTGAAATAGTATTTAACTTTTATCCAGTTGATCTCATTAAACTACAAATGCCAATGTGTTTTATCAAGATTTTATGTGGTATCTTAAAACAAAGTTTCAGATCATTTTGAAGTAAAGAAGATACTTTGTTGAATCTAATTTTACTGCAATTAGAGCTGAAAGTCAATCGGGCTGTGAGTCTACCAGCTTTGCGCATCTAGACTACAGTTTTTGCCAGTTCGTCTTCACATAAAAGCTGAAGCTCAATCAGACTTGCTTCTTGTCTTGTATATGAGAACGTCAAACACTCCTTTCATTATAAAACTGTCAGCTAATCAGCCAGCGTGTGATCACGTCACGCAAGACGGGGCACAGTGAGGTCTAATGATTGGGAAAGGCTCAGGAGCGGCCTTCGGGAATAAAGGAAACAGGACACGGCTTGTTTGCGCAGGGAGCATAAACTCATTATGGCTTCACAAATAAAGTTAACAGGAACGTCTGCCAGATGAGCTGAATTGTTCAACAGCAGTGACCAGACACCAACAGTTTTGAGCTTCCACTTTTACAGAGTTAACTGTTTTTATTTTAACTACTTGGTGATTGGGGACTGATCAATTTATTCAACATATGACACAATCTTTCCTTTCTACTGCAGAAAAGAATTTAATATTATTTAGTTTATTAAACACATAAAAATACAATGAAATGGTTTTGATTTCTTTAGAAAATAAATGAAGATGAAAAGATTTAACAAAGTAAATCCAACAGGTTTCCTGGTTGTTGTTTTTTTATATACATCCTTAGAGAATTGCAGTAAATATACCCCTGTTAAAGTACCAGGATTCTGTGATAGTTAATTATTTAGGAAATTTTTTTTTACCTTTAATGTGACATTTATCTGGACATAAAAGTACCTGAAAAGCATACAAATCTATTCAGTGGTCAAATATTTTCACAGCATTTTATTCATACTTTGTGGCACATTTAAGAAAGGCACCATGAGGTGGAAAAATATATGGAGGCAGTAGAAGTGAACAGAACACATCATGTCCCCAAAACCAAAGAAAAAATAAGACAAATTTGGGTTGTTCATGAGGTGAATGACATTATAACCCGCTCCAAATACTAAACTGTCAAAAGAGAATTAATATTTTTTTAAAAACAAGGAGTCCAAGCAAACATCTAGAGCAACAACAGAGTGGCTTCATCTGAAGAAAATAAATTCAAGTTTTGGAATGGATGACGCATCCAGAACTAAGTGTGAAAGAATATCTTTAAGACAGACAGATTTGTTTGCTTGTTTTTATATACCAATTCTAATAATATGAATCTCATTATAACATAAAAAACTTGATGTTTTAACTGGACCATGTACATCTTTTAATCATTCACCTTAAATGACCATGTCCGGAAGCCTGTTAGCAAAAATTGGAACTTTTACTGGAATAATCTTTACCTTACCTCCATCTACTAGAATTTAAGATTGAAGCTGGCCTGTTTGCTTTCAGGTTTGATCCTGTACATGAAAGGTTTTACTTTGTGTGTGCTTTTGTTGATTTTTCTGGGTTAACTTGGTTTCAGTGGCTAAAACAAACTGAAGTCACACTTACAACCTAATAAAAGTCTAGAGTCGGTTCAGACGTTATCATTTCAAATCTCACACATCTGAATCCCCGTTCAGATGTTTTTATGATTGCTGTTTTTTTAACACTTATCTTGAAACAGAGGCCCTCTCTGTGTGGTAACCACGGCCTGGGGCTGTAAGCTTGGTGCGATGTCTGGTCCGGTGTGGGAATTGCGACACCTTCCTTGCGTTGTAAAGCAGGTGAGAACTGGCAGCCGCCTACATAAGAAGACTCCGTCCACCACAATTACAAAGCGCTGACAGCAAGGTTGCCGTTTGGAACCTTGGACCATCATCCACCCAGACAACTGATTTTCTCTAATGAGATTTTGTTTTAGTGTTAAAATCTGCTTTACTTCTACAGCTGTTTCAACTGTTTCTTTTTTGTTTTTTTTTAAGTAATAATTTTAGTGCCTCCGCTCAAAAGTTATGTCTTTTTTTCAGATTATGGCTTTCCTCATCAGCCTGATCATTCTGTCCACCTCGACAACCTCAGCTCTTATGTTTCCCTATAATTCTCTTCTGAGAGAGTCCAGAGATGAAGCTGAATCATCAGGTGGTGGAGCTGACCAAGCTGTGCAGGGAATGGTCAAGGTTGTCCAGCTGGACCCTCGTAACCTGGTCAGTTCAGCGTTCTTCAGGAGAGGACTTGCTCAGAGGGGAGCTCCATCCCACACCTCCAGGCTGTCCTTCCCTGCCTTTCTGTCTCGCGGCCGTCCAGGTCCTGCCCAAGCCCCCAAGGATGCTGTAAGTCCACTACGCCACCTGCACCCTAAACGACCCACAGAGGCAGAGCTGAAGAAGAAACAAGGACTGCAGATGTGGCAGAAGGTCATGGATAAAGGAGGGAAGGTGTCACTGCCTGTTAACCTGAAGGATACTAAGCAAACGTGCACTGCAGTGCCGTTTACTCAGGTAAGAAAGTTTCCTTTTAATGACTTAGGATATCTTCAAAAAGTTTATTTCAGTTATTCAACAGAGTGAAACTCAGACTCAGACACACAGAGGACACACACCCTTATTGGATGATTTTGGTTTACAGCAAACAAAAACCCAAAAGTTTCTCAAAACAGTTAATAATGTAAATCACCAAGAAAATTATTTTATCATTAAAAAAGCCATTTGTGCCACTCTACATGGGAATGGATGCTGACATGCAAATTTCCCCAAGCCGATAGTTAATACACAAGAAGGTTAAACCGCAAAACTCACAGCTGAATATGTTGGATGTTAAAAAGCAAAACAGTATTCGTTTAGTTTTTTCTAGAGTTGACATCAACAATTTTTTCAGATGAAAACTAGATGATAATAAAAAAATCAGTCTTCCAAAATTGAAACAAAATTGTTGATTGGTGATAAATTCTAGTCAAATCAAAATTTGCAGGCTAAACAGCTGATCAACCACAGTCTTCTTGGGAAGTAGGGGTGGAAAATCAAACCGTTTTCATCCAGGATTACCTCCCATTAGCACTGAAGGAAGGGATTTTGTTTTCATCGTTTTTTAAAAAAGATGTGCAAGTCCACATAGATCCATTCCTCTATATATAAGGAATTAGCTGATCCCTGCTAGCAGTAGGGATATGAACATTCCTGCTCCCCGCTGCTCCCCAAACTCTTGGCATTAATTGAAGAAGTAGTCAAAATATTCCAAGGAGAGATGGGACATTCCTTCATGAAGCAGAAATTTGCATCACATAAGCAGATGCAATAACATGTCTATATATGTGGTAACAATTGTCAATCCTTCAAGGTAAATAAATTTTATGTTTATTTAAAGCTAACAGAAATATGATGTCTAATGTACCCTACAGACAACAAAATTAATTGTGACATATGTAATTGTTATATACTTTCAAAATATCATAATAATATAGTGTATAGTTATTCCAAAGTGGCAGATATTTACAAGTACATGAATCTTCAAACATATCTTGGAATATTCTGCTGAATAATTTGATTGTTGACTTAATTATGTCAAAATTCTATATACTTAGAACTATAGTAAAATAAAAAGTATAATTTTTCAGTATAATTTTAAAAAAAGCATATTTTCTTCTAGAATAAAAGTAATGCACTGGCATTAATTACAGTACACAATTCCATAGCTGTCGGTACAGCTAAATATGTTGAATTGCTTCCTCTGTGCCATTGATCATAAATTATTAACAATGATTATCAATAATATGAAACATAGTATCTTGGAACATTGCAAATTAAACAGCACAGTTGTGACTGTTCCATTAAAATGATCTGAAGATTTGCAAAAGCAGCTCCTACCGCTTTGTTTTGAAGCGTGTCCCTGCAAAATCACAGCTTTTCATGTGATCTGTTACACATTCTTCAGAATACATCACAATCACAGTCCTCACAATCTGGGAGGTTTATTTAAGCTGCAAGACATCCGCTGCACTTCATGTGCTGTTCCTGCCTGCTGCTGGTGCTGCCAGTTTCTGCTTGCTTTTCTTCAATCCCGCCACTGTCCCCAGCACCCCCTTGAGCTCAGAGGCCAGTGACCTTCTCAGCGTCTACTGACATGTAGAAGATGTATTCAAGGGGTGGAGATGAGCTCATCGCTTCGTAGTGTGTTGAGCAGCATAGCAACAGGATGACGAGATCAGAACTTATACTATTGGCTAGTTAAGAAGTATTTCACATTTACAGCTGTGTTGTTTGACTGAAATACTGAGGTTCACGCTTTAGATAAAAACACAAACTTTTAGATGATACTCAAAATTATTAAGAAGAACTTGAATCTAAAAACTAAAATTACAAATGTTTATTTATGGAGCTAAAATTACTTAAAGAAGAGTCAACTTTTTGCTATGTGTGTTTACTCGTAAGGCTGCCGCTTTGTTTATCCCAAACTCAGCCCTCTCTGTCTTCCTCCCAGCATGTGACAGCAGATGGATGCCAAACAGTGACAGTGTACAACAAGCTGTGCTTCGGCCAGTGCAGCTCCCTCTTTGTCCCGTCCGATGGGGAGTTTGTCGATCCGAGTCCTGGGACGGGGGCCTTCCGCCGTCAGGCCCCCTGCTCCCGCTGTGCCCCTTTCAAAGCTCAGACAGTCACTGTGCCTCTACGCTGTGGAGCCCAGGTTTGGGAGAAGAGAGTGATGGTGGTGGAGGAGTGCAAGTGTGAGACGGGCCGGGAGGAGAGGAGCTCCGAGGCTGCTGCTTACACCCACCTGTAATGGCCCCAGCTGTCAAAAGGACAAAACATTAGCATTCATGTTTGTAGTCAGATCAACGTGAGACTGCTGCTAAAAATGGGGCAATTATTTTTCATCACATGTGCATCAAGTCCTCTCACATTTGTATGCAACTGTGTGTTCTGCTTTAGATTTGAACAAGTCTGAATGTGTCATTCGGAGTAAACTACTCTGGTGGAGTGTCCCACCAATGACTGTTGACAAATGACCTACTTTGGTCATGCCGATTTTTGTGTATGTGAGGTTCTTATGATATAACAACCCTGAGTAAAAACAACTTAGTTGCAAAATTATATAATTTATTTAAAATGCCATTTTTATAAACGGAAAGCAACAAGAATTTTAAAAATAGCTTATGATTTTATAGAGGCTCTAGACAGCAAACGACGTCATGCAGCTGTTTCCATCATTATAGTGTGTTGTATTTTTTTGCTTTGGAGTGGATGTTGTGTGTTGATCATTCAAACCACTGTCACATATATTTTTTTTTTATTTTTAAAATTTTCATTGGTGTGGGCTGCACAGTGGCGCAGTTGGTAGAGCTGTTGCTTTGCAGCAAGAAGGTTCTGGGTTCGATTCCCGGCCCAGGGTCTTTCTGCACGGAGTTTGCATGTTCTCCCTGTGCATGCGTGGGTTCTCTCCGGGTTCTCCGGCTTCCTCCCACAGTCCAAAA